>JAVIAB010000047.1:54456996-54631996 GCA_032433765.1 Megaustenia siamemsis | reverse complement strand
AATGTAATAGAAGTAAATAAGTAAATGAGTTTTTAAAAAAATAACAGAAATATTTTACAACAAAGTTCAAAGAGTTTGCCTTGAAAACCACTATGCGTATATAGTTAAAGCGCATTAGTATAAGTAATCTTCAAATGATTAAAATAGAATGATGCAGAAAGTCTATCTTTTATCAAAATAAATGACACCATCCTGGTGATTTTGTCTGAGCTGTTATCTTGCTGCTAAATTTGGCATGATCCAACATTTTGTTTGGTTAGGTCGGAAAACTCCGTAGGATCCAAAATATCTTTTGGTCGTCGTAGAAAACACGGTGGGATCAAACATAAAATGTCTTTTCGCCATTTCGAAAATCTCGTCACTATCAAACATCTCTTTTTTCCATGCCGGAAAACTCTTCATAACTAAACATCTCCTTTATCCATATTAAAGAACTCTTCATAACCAAAGATCTCCTTTCTCCATGATAAAGAACTCTTCATAACCAAACATCCCCTCTCTTCATGCTGGAGAAATTTTCACAAACAAACCCATGAGTGCACGTCACTCCTTCAAATGAAAGAGATGGGAGTTAAGATGGGCATAGCCAGGAACGAGAAACTTAGTGGGCGTGTAAGAAGACTTATCAACCAACACAGAACTGGAGTCGTCAGTCGCTGGACACTGCGGGACTTGCTGAGGAGTGGATCTGAGCAACTATGGACATGTTCGCAGTGCAATGATGATGACCCGCAAATAACTCATTAACAATAACTCACAAACATCTTTTTTTCCATACGGGAAAGCTATGAAAATCCAAACATCTCCTTTATTCATGCTGGAGAACTGCACAAACAAACATATGTTTTGACCGTGCCGGAAAACTCTCAAAGCATCTAATTCACTTCTCGACACGTCTCATTATTCTATATCTAATCTTCATTAAAAAAAAAAAACACTGTACCTTGATATATACAATCTCCATCTCTGCCTGCAAGACCTTATCCAGTTATATAAAAACCATGAAGCAACAAATTTCATCTTGATATTCCAAATTACCACCACAGCAAATCTCACTAAATACATGTATAACTAAATCTCACCACACAAACTATGGACGTTGACACATATCACCATAGCGTGACCTCACAAAAAAGGCGCATGCGCTGCGTTGTGACAAATCTAAATAGTCATATTTCCTGCTGAGGCAGAATTAAGATAAAAACACACTGGCAGGTTCTCTTTGGACTTATTATCAGCAAGGCCATGAAAAGTAAGAATTGCTTGTATACAACATATACTTATTTGTATAATCATAAATAGAACGCGGATATTGATGAATCTATTATAGATGAACATGGCATGGACAATTTCGATCCGGTTCGGGCAATGTTTTAGTTTACCTTAGTCAACAAATTATCGTCATTACATTGAGAAATTCATTAGTTCTCAGACCCCCGCCCCAGCGTTAACTCCAAAGGGCAGAACCTCCGCAGTATGCCAGCCATTTGCACTGAAGATGACTTCAGCTGAGATGCACGAACTCCGATGCACTGGTGAAAACCCAGAAAGTCGAAGAGGGTAATTGGACAGGTTTTTGTCTCTTAACAATCTGTTTTTACACCTTATGCAAAAAGTCTTTGTCAATAAAAGTGAGAAAGAGAGTTCATCGGTGCTATATAGAACCAATTGTGACTTGTGTAAACGAATCGAGGACAGTAGACAAACGAATGAATAGACGATTAGAGACCACAGAGATGGAATTTCTCAGAAGAATGTTGAAAGTTCCCTAGACAGCTAAAAAGACCAATGAGGACATTCTCAAAGAGATCAATACAAAAAGGGAGCTCCTAAAAAATATCAGAAAGAAACAATCAACATTTTTCGGACACATCATGTGAAGAGGAATGTTGGAACACTTAGATACAACTGACAAAATAGAGAGACAGAGAAATCGCGGACGACAAAGAGAGAAGAGTTATATATCTATCTGGCCGACCGGTATGGAACACGATAATGAACACATGTTTGTCCCGGCTTTGAATACCGCTATAATAATGCTGCTCTCTTAATTGCTGTGGGAACATGTCTGTGGGTCAACAAATTCCAAGCTCTTTCTTACATAATGGATTTTCCTGCGGCAGGTCTTACTTCATCTTTGGAAACACGTAATTATCATTCTATGTGCATCATTTGAAGATTATTGTTATTATGCACGTTAACTATTAAAGTATAGAGGTTTCAACGATAAACTCTTTGATTTTTTTGGTAAAATGTTTGTGTCATTATTTTTTTTAACTCAATAACTTATCTACTTTTATGACATTATATTCTTTCTTACCAATTATTTGTTATTATGGGTGTCAACATATTTTCGTTACCTTAAATATTGTTTGCGTTCGTTTATATTTTTCCTGTTAAATATTTTGTGTGCGTTTTATCACAAATATCATGATTGTTTGTAATTGATCGTAAATGATTTAAATTCTAGAATTCGTTTTTATTGTGACAAAATGGAGAAATATAAGTTATTAATTTTTCCCTCTGTTTTTTTTTTTTTACCTCAATCGCTGACTTACTACCGAATAGGTAATGTACATATAGGTAATATCATCATGTGCCATACTGGTTGGCGTAGGTGATAATGTCCCTCCACAATCTTCTATCTACAGTGCATCGTATCAGTTCTGTTCTTGACTGTTTTCCATGCCATGACACCAAGCTATCCAGTATCTTCTCTCTCTGTCGCCCGCGATCTCTCATTCCTTTTATTTTGCCAGTTGTAACCAAGTATTCCAACTTTCCTCTTCTCATGATGTGCCCGAAAAATTTTGATTGCTTCTTTCTGGTGTTTTTTAAGAGCTCCCTTTTTGTGTTGGCCTCTTTGAGAACTTCCTCATTGGTCTTTTTAGCTGTCCAGGGAACATTCAACATTCTTCTGAGAAATCCTATCTCTGTGGCCTCTAATCGTCTTTTCATTTGTTGTCTACTGTCCATGATTCGCTTCCATAGGTCAGAATAGGTTCTATATAGCACCGATGAACTCTCTTTTTCATTTCTATTGCCATAGATTTGTTGCATAAGATATTTTTCATTTTCTGAAATGCCACTTTGGCCTGAGCTATTCTGCTTTTTTTTCTGTGGTGCATCTCCCATCTGATGTTATTGTTGTGCCCATGTATTTTACGCGTTGCACTTGTTTAAGATTTGTCTCGTTTATTTTTATGCTGCATGATGGTGGTGATTGTTTCTTCGATATAACCATTACTTCTGTTTTCTTACTATTCAGACTGAGACCTTTCTTGTTGCTTTCTTTTACTATTATGTCTATCATTTCTTGTAGTTCATTCCCTGTCTCTGCTATTAAGACTGTATCATCCGCATATCGCAAATTATTTATATTGTGACCGTTGACTTCAATTCCTTTTTTGTCTACTATTCATCTTATAATATATTCGCTGTAAAGTGAAAACAAATCCGGCGACAGAACACAGCCTTGTCTGACTCCTTGCTTTATATATTGGAATTGTCCTGTTTGGTTGTTAATTCGTATAGCTGCTGTTTGTTGCCAGTACATATTTTTTATGATTCGCAGATCCTGGCCATCAATGTTTAATTTCTCCAGCATATTGATTATTTCCACATGCTTTACTTTGTCAAATGCTTTCGTGTAGTCTATAAAGCACATGTATAGATCTTTCTTTACTTCTAGGTAATATACAGTAATGAAAATGTTCTGAGAGTACCATGGACAGCTAAGAAGAGTAATGAAGATGTTCTGATAGAGGTCAAAACAAAAAGAGAGCTAATTTGCAATACTAGGAATTAACAATCATCATTTTTTGGCCATGGAATGAGAAAAGAACTGGAATATATTCAACAACAGGGAAAATTGAGGGACGAAGAGATAGAGGGAAGCAAAAAAAAAAAAGAAAAAAAACATACCAGACAGCTTAAGAGAATGGCTTGGCAGAAGGTCAACAACAGAAATGATAAATAACTGTCGAGGTCGAAAGTTGTTGATGGTCATGATCACCTACGCCAGCAGGCCCAGTACTTGATGATGATGAATGTAGTGTAATTCAATATAATGTAGTGAAGTGTAATATAATGTAATATTAACAGAGTAACCGGGGGACTGGTTGGTCTTGAGGTAAGATGTCGCACTCTGTGCTTCAAGGTCCCACATTCAAAGTCCCTCCATAGAAGGGAATTTGTCACTTCGAATGCGTTATTTATTCGTGTCTTTCCCTTTCCCTGTTCTCTGAGTAGATAGATCTGATGTCTAGCGATCTCAAATAACATTGCAAGTCTGGAGATCTCTTGCAAACTAACACAAGTTAAAAAAAAAAAAAACATTGCGAATTAAAAGTCGAAAAAAAAACAGGCCCAAAACTAGCCGCTACATGGGCAAAGTTGTTAAGTAAAATGGACACGTGGTGAAGACCGATTTGTAGGGCAGAAAGGGCGCAAATATTGTGACTTTGGCGTAAAACTAGTGACACAACGCATTTGCGCCCATTTATCGGGTGACGATTTAAAAAAAAAAAAACCATTGTAATAATTATACTCTTTGAACGTTGTGATGATCATATTGGACAAAATGTTAGAAGGTTCAGCCATCTCAGTTATGTGGTCACAACCACCGTCTCACTTCAAGAAAAGATAAATTCCCAAATCAAAATGGTAGATTCGACATGTCATCATCATTGAGTGCCGTCTCCACATCGAAGGTTGGCTACCATGGAGCACCATTCCACTCTATGTCTACTCTTTGATGGTGCAGATTGTCATAGGCTGACTTGTTCATCTTTTGATGTTACTCGTCCATGTTAGTCTTGGTCTGCCTCTGCCTCTTTTACCTTGTATTTTCCCTTCTTTTATTAGGCTGTTGTGTCTTTTAACATGACCCAAAAATTTCATTTGTCTTGCTCTAATTGTGTTTAGTAGTTCTCTTTTTATTTTCAGTTGTTTTAAAACTTCCTCGTTTGTTTTCTTTTCTTTCCATCCAATTCTACCTATTCTTCTATAAATCCACATTTCAAAGGCTTCAATTTTCTGTTCTGTTTTCCATGTTTCTGCACCATACAGGAATATTGAGAAGATGTGACATGTTGCTATTCTTAGTTTTAGCCCTGGTGTTATTTGTTTTGATGTTAGTATATTTTTCATGGCATTGAAATTACTTTTTGCTATACCTATTCTTTTATTTATTTCAGTTGTACATTTTCCACCACTGGTTATAGTATGTCCCAGGTAGTTGTAGTTCTGAACTGTCTCTAGATGTATTCCTTCAACTTTGATATTTAATTGTAGGTCTTGAGAATTTTCTTTGTTTATGATCATAGTTTTAATCTTTTTGATATTCATATCTAGTCCATATTTTTTGCTTCACATGTTTATTACATTCGACATTTGATAAACTTAAAGACAGAGCACAGGTCAACACCAAACTCGGGACTAGTTACTAATTGACCAAACTTATGTTCTTAATAACCTTTTATAAGGATCAGAAACTTGGACAACCTATGCAGGATAGGAGAAAAATTAAACAGCTTTCATGTGTATTGTCTTCGCAAGATAATGGGGATCAAATTGCAGAACAAAGTAACAACTCAAAGTTTGGCAATGAGCTAAACTCCCATCCATCATGGCAACAGTTAGGAGTCGGAGACTAAGGAGGCTGCGTCAAGTAAGAAGAATGGCGAACAATCGTAATCCCAAAGAAATATTATATGGCGTACTTGGGAACAGAAAGATACAAAAGTGTAGACGTTTTGAGATATAAGGTGTTTGTAGTGCTACCTTGAGAGAATTCTCTATCAGCGAAAGAAACTAGGAAGATCTTGCTGCAGATTGTAGCCCATAGAAAAGGAAACAACGAGGCCAGGCATCACAATTACATCTTGTTAATTCTGCGGTCACATCTATCCAATATTGGCAGATTCAGTCACGTGAGAAGCTGTTCAGCAAAACAGCATCCAGCATATGAGACTAATATTTTACCAAACTACTGACTAATCATGATTGTTTGCTATCAACAGTCTGTCAAGGCGCCAAAAGGTCAAACATTGCTGTTACATATCAATGATAAAAAAAAAATGATTGATACATTTGCTACAGTAGCTTAGTGATAGCGTGCTGGTCTGGCAATAAAACTAGCATGGGTTCTATGGAACCTGGATTGTCCTCAGTCAACCCAACTGGAAAAAAATTGGTACCTGACTCATTAAGTTGAAGTATGTAAACAGCAGCGAGGAGAAGTATTGCCCTACTCACCTCCTGGTACAGAGAACTCTCATATGTCAGTTCCCCAGCGTTTTAATTTCTCTCTAGCTTTTTACTCAGTTGCTCATATAAAAAATATAACAAACATATAATTCTACGCTTCATTAAGTCGATTACAAGAAAGTGACACTAAATTGCCTGATTGTTGTATCGGAAGGATATACAGCAGTAGTACAATAATGACACAACCTGAAAATATATATCATCGTTTTTGGCCATTTTATGAGAAAGGAACAGCTGGAAAATATTGTAACTGGGACATTTGAGGAACGAAGATATTGAGGTGTAAAGAGAAAATATATCAGACAACTTAAGAGAATGGCTTGGTAGAAGATCAACAATAGAAATGATAAATAACTGTCGAGACCGAAAGTTGTGGAGAAACATGATCACCCACACCAGCAGGCATGCTACTTGATGATGATGAAAATATATGTCAATGGTTAAAAAAAGATATGGACACTAACATAATATTCCCTTTACGCTACGTGTAATGACGTTGTTCTTTCCTATGACTGTTTTATAGATTAAAGAGATCTTACAGTTTTGATAGAGGGCAGTAATATCATATCACACCCCAATTCCGAATTGATACAATATCATCGTATCAAGTATCAATGCAATTTGATTCAGTTCTTTGTATTTGATAAATCCGATACGCACTCAGTTACATCCAGTTGTGCTACTGTTATCGACCATCGTACCTTAGACTGTAACAACTCAAGCATCATTAACTATTGATGCTATGTTGGCTGAAGGTAATCACTGGATGTAAAAATGTTTAGATTACTCAGTTCTCGCCCCTGCATGGTTATACCAAACATTACCGTAATCATACGCATTATATACTTTACATGATACACGCTTCCCAGTGTATAACTATCGTTAGGGAATTCAGTGAACGGTCTCACTGAGATTAGATGTCATAAAATGAGTGAAATGAAAACACTGTAGAAGAAGATATGGACAAAAACAATGGAAACATTATTAGACCGCGTGAGAGAATGACAGTAGAAGTGATAAACAGCGAGAAAGTTCTGAAGCCCATGCGTGCAAGCAATGCACCTCATGATGTTTCATTACGACGTTTTTCAATTACTGAGGTTTGTCAGGGAGACTTGCGGGACTGTAGAATAAAGGTCGCATGTCCAGTTCAATCATCCCGAGGTGCTTGCGTCTGAATTTTTAGTTCATCCCCGACGGAAAAAAAAAACAACTTTTGGCCCTACCGGGATTCGAACTGGTGTTCTCCTGGTTTAGAGGCTGGTTTAGAGGCTGGTTTAGAGGCTGGTTTAGAGGCTGGTTTAGAGACTGATTTAGAGGCTGGTTTAGAGACTGGTTTAGAGGCTGGTTTAGAGGCCTACAAGTTATCGATTCAGCCAACAGCTCTCAAATATGTTGATAAGGGTGATTTTGACGGGTCTCTGTATTGGTCTCCCCGTGTTTTTTTTTTACTTCTAGAAATTCCGCGCAAAATAATAATTTGGATCGTAGTTTGTGGGGAGGGGGGGGGGTGTGGAATGATAAGTAAGTAAATGGGGTTATAACATTTTTTTTTTGAGGAGAGATAGAATTAATTATTTCAGATTTCAGCCCTCCATTGAGGGAAATCTTACCCATCACATTGCATGGCGATAATGGTATAACTTCAATAAAAACCACAAATAACAACAGACAACACAGAGAACAATAAGCAGACTAAATTAGTGTCGAATCAGTACTCCTCGATACATCGTCTGCCAAGAGAGATCTGTACTAACAACACATTGTCAGTAATTAACAATGCAAACCAACGTACTGACTTTCAGAGAATTTATGAAATGCATTCAGTAAAATCAGGAGAAAACAATAACAACACTCACACTTGGCAGGCTGATTCGCTATACAAACTTTACTTTTGACAAATCGTCCATCTCACAATTTCTGAAAATAATATCATAATTTCATCAATGTGAATATTTGGGTTTATATATCTATTCAATCAATAGGGACTGAAACGTAAGATGGAAAGAATACAGTTCAAATGAACGTACAAACGACGAATAAAAGCAAGAACACGTGTAGAACTGTATAAGACAAAAATGTGTAGGAAATACATCGGTCATGATGTGCTAGAATGAATGAAGACTTCCCTGGTGGAAACCACCTGGTAAAATAAAACGTGGTAGGCCAAGAGAATTGATGCGCAAAAGATAGAGAAGGTTCTACCATGAGACTAAGAAACAACCAAGAGCTACAAGAACGAGCAGCAGATCGTGAGTCGTGGAGCAACTTCCGCCATATGTGCCATCCTCGACCCGAGTGAAAAATGAATGAATGAAGGAGACTGAATCTATCTATTATTAAGTATGATTACATTCTCTCTCTCTCTCTCTTTTCCTCATTTCTTTCTCTACTACTTCGCGAGGGATGTACTAACGTATAGCTTTCGATATATATACAACCTCATTAAATCTCATTTCTAGAAGTTGTAGTTTCCTTTGTATTATAACCATGAGTCCGCTTTCACTCGGCAACTTTTTATTTTCCTGTATATGCCTTATCTGACATGAAATTGCAAGGCGTTCACTACCGGTGGCCAAACCATTACATGATAATTTATAGTTGAAGACCGAGGTGTGGGGGTAGGAGCAACATCTGTAAATAGGATGAACCGGTCGCATGGTCAATACTGCGCATGTCCTGTATATATACAGAGAGTGGGAGTGTGTGTTTTGAAGCGTAGTGGTTAGTATTGGCTTGGTAATAAAGGAAATGTGGGCACAACCCCATTCTCACTCTCATAGAATCTGCTAAAAAAAATAATGAATTGACGCCACGCTCACTGACATTGGTGATCTAATGACATTAGAGTAGAGCTATAGCGACCTCAAACGTTGTGACGTAATATGATAACTTTTAATACTTCATGACCGATCAATACACTATACGTTGTGGAGAACATTTATCTTTAGTAAGAGAGAGAGAGAGAGAGAGAGAGAGAGAGAGAGAGAGAGAGAGAGAGAGAGAGAGAGAGAGACCTGTCTATTTTCTAACAAAATGTGAATAAACAGTCTTTACTATTAACACAAACAACACGCTGTATTTTAGTATTTTTTGTTTGTTTTGTTTTCTTTTTGTGCTTGGGGTGCGTGATGTTTCCAATGAACTGAAAATGAAGATCATTGACGAGGCTAAGAGAGGAGAGTAATTGAGTTATTACAGATTCTGTCATCACAAAAAATAGCAAGGAAATATTATCATAGCGATAGCTGAATATATTAACTTGAAACGGAAGCTAATTACTATATATTGCTTGCAGCTTTTTATGGTTTAAACGCTGTAGGGAAACAAATGTTTGCTTATGTAGCATTTGTTGGTTGTGATTTCGCGTCAGTTTTCACACAGACTCAATTTCACCGATGTTATGATATTTTGGCTGGTGTTATTATATTTTGGCTGGTGTTGTGATATTTTCACCGGTGTTATGATATTTTGGCTGGTGTTGTGATATTTTCACCGGTGTTATGATATTTTGGCTGGTGTTGTGATATTTTCACCGGTGTTATGATATTTTGGCTGGTGTTGTGATATTTTCACCGGTGTTATGATATTTTGGTTGGTGTTACGCTACTTTAAGTGGCGTTATATTCTTTTCGTTGGTATTGCTAAAGCGTGTGTTGTGTTATTTTCACTGGTTTTATGTTACTTTAGCTGGTGTAATGTTATTTTCACCGGTATTATGTTATTTTCGCTCATGTTATGTATACTATCCAAACATTAATAGCAGAATAGCAATACAAAGACAAAATAATTATCAAATGTGTAACTACTGACCCTATCAGTATTTCATAAAAGCTATCGTATTTTGCCATTGACATTTAGAAAACTATTGGCACTGCTACTCATCATCATCAAGTACCGGGCCTGCTGGCGTAGGTGATCATGTCTCTCCCTAACTTTCGATCTCGACAGTTATTTATCATTTCTGTTGTTGACCTTCATCCAAGTCATTCTCTTAAGCTGTCTGGTTTTTTTTCTCTTTGCTTCCCTCTATATCTTCGTCCCTCAATTTTCCCAGTTGTTACAATATATTCCAGTTGTTCTCTTCTCATTACATGGCCAAATAATGATGATTGTTTCTTACTAATATTGGAAATTAGCTCTATTTTTGCTTTGGCCTCTTTCAGAACGTTTTCATTACTCTTCTTTGCTGTTCATGGTATTCTCAACATTATTTTGTAAAACCACATTTCTACAGACTCCAGTGATTTCCTTATCTGTTGTCCTATTGTTCATGATTCACATCCATATGTTAAGACTGGCTCTACGTAACATTTAAGAACTCTTTTTCTTGTTTCTATTGTCAAAAATGGATTGCATAGTATCTTCCTCATTTTTTGGGAAGCTGCTTTTGCCTGAGCCATTCTGCATTTCACCTCTTTTGTACATCTTCCTTATGAGGTTAACAAAGTTCCCAAATATTTAAATTCATTTATCTGTTTTAATAATGTTCCACTTGTCTTTATTTTGCACTGAGGTGATGTCTTTTTCTTTGTTGTTACCATTACTTCTGTCTTTTTTCTATTAAGGCTGAATCCTTTATTTTACACAGCAACTAGTACTACTATTAATGCTTCAACAACTACAACAATTATTCTATTATTACTGTCACCATCACAACCACAATCATATCACCATGAATATCATTAACATCCCTACACCTGCTGGTATTATTACTTCTACTACTACGACTACTATTACTTCTACTACTACGACTACTACTACTACGACTACTATTATTTCTACTACTACGACTACTATTACTTCTACTACTACGACTACTATTACTTCTACTACTACGACTACTATTACTTCTACTACTACGACTACTATTACTTCTACTACTACGACTACTATTACTTCTACTACTACGACTACTATTACTTCTACTACTACGACTACTATTACTTCTACTACTACGACTACTATTACTTCTACTACTACGACTACTATTACTTCTACTACTACGACTACTATTACTTCTACTACTACGACTACTATTACTTCTACTACTACGACTACTATTACTTCTACTACTACGACTACTATTACTTCTACTACTACGACTACTATTACTTCTACTACTACGACTACTATTACTTCTACTACTACGACTACTATTACTTCTACTACTACGACTACTATTACTTCTACTACTACGACTACTATTACTTCTACTACTACGACTACTATTACTTCTACTACTACGACTACTATTACTTCTACTACTACGACTACTATTACTTCTACTACTACGACTACTATTACTTCTACTACTACGACTACTATTACTTCTACTACTACGACTACTATTACTTCTACTACTACGACTACTATTACTTCTACTACTACGACTACTATTACTTCTACTACTACGACTACTATTACTTCTACTACTACGACTACTATTACTTCTACTACTACGACTACTATTACTTCTACTACTACGACTACTATTACTTCTACTACTACGACTACTATTACTTCTACTACTACGACTACTATTACTTCTACTACTACGACTACTATTACTTCTACTACTACGACTACTATTACTTCTACTACTACGACTACTATTACTTCTACTACTACGACTACTATTACTTCTACTACTACGACTACTACAACGACACCCTCTATGGCTACTAACATTTCTTCCTCTACAATAAGAAGCCGTTGGAAGCATAAACAGCTTAATGAAAGATGGAGGTAAACATAATGATGATTTTAATATTAGAGTTTTAAGGATGATGCAAAATGTGTTACCAAGGCGAGTTGATAAATGGGGGTTAAGGCAAATAAATGCAAATTAATGCACAAAAATACGAAGCTGCAGTAAAGCTGAATGTGAGGGAAAAATTGGAAAAAATTGAAAAAAAATGGTATGGTAAAAGGTAAATCAGGTAAAAGGTAATACAGGTAAAGTAAATCTTTTCTATCTATCTATTGACCTTTCGAGCCGTAACCGGCCCATAGGGCGTAGACCAAGATACACCTTCTCCTATATGCATTTTTGTTCTAGCAGTTTTCTTTTAAAGATATTTTATCAAATCTCGCCATCTGTCTCTGTTCTGTGCAAGCAGTTCTATCTCATTGAGGGAGCCGATTCCTGCTGCTCTTGCCTCTCTCATCAATGTTCTTCTCAGTGTCTCCCTGGGTCTTCCTCTTTTTCTTTTACCTGTTGTTTCCCATATGAGGGCTTGCTTTGCTATTCGATTATTATCTCTTCTCATCACATGTCCAACGTATGACCATCGTCTTTTCTTTATTACTGAAGATATTAGTGGTTGATTGGCGATTTCTCTAATTTCCTCGTTTGTTTTGAATTCGTTCCATTCTATACCAAGTATTTTCCTTAGACATTTATTTTCGAATGCGTTCAACTTTGTTTCTATATCTCTTGTTGTTTTCCAGCTTTCACACGCATACGTAAGGGTTGATAGTACATTTGATTTGAATAGTACTAAATCTTTTACCATACCATTTTTTTCAATTTTTTTTTCAATTTCCCCGAGTTGATAAATGTTTCAGCAGTCATTTATATATGTATAGCTTTTGACATCGTGACAGGCTATTGATAGTAAGCAATCATGATAAGCCAGTAGTTTGGCAACAAAATGTTAGTGTCTGTCTCTGTGTTTGAGTCTCTCTCACCCTCTCTCTGTCTAATAACAAAATGTTAGTGTCTGTCTCAGTCTCTCTCACCCTCTCTCTGTCTAATAACAAAATGTTAGTGTCTGTCTCTGTGTTTGAGTCTCTCTCACTCTCTCTCTCTCTATATATATATATATTAATAATAGACATGAATAAGTGGTTATTGAACTGGACTACAAATGACAAGAGGTAGGGTTCGATCCCAACCGACGGCTTCCGGGTTCACCCAGCCTTAAATGGGTACCGGATTTTTTTCTGGGAAAGTAAAGGGGCACGGGCGTAATACCGACCACATTACCCCAAAAATCATGTGCTGAAGGTCTGTAAAATGTATGGTCATTAGCATCATATTCCGTAAACGCCACTTGGCGTGACGGGGATACTTTACTTTTTTTACTTTACTTTTCGGATAACAGGAACCGCGATAGCTCAGTGATTATTGAACTGGACTACAAATGACAAGAGGTAGGGTTTGATCCCAACCGACGGCTTCCGATTTCACCCAGCCTTAAATGGGTACCGAATTTTTTCTGGGAAATTAATGCGGTACGGGCGTAATACTGACCACATTATCCCATAAAATCATGTGCTGAAGGTCTGTAAAATGTTTGGTCACTAACACAATGTGCCGAAGGTCTGTAAAATGTATGGTCACTAACACCATGTGCCGAAGGTCTGCAAAATGTATGGCCACTAACACCATGTGCCGAAGGTCTGTAAAATGTATGGTCACTAACACCATGTGCCGAAGGTCTGTAAAATGTATGGTCACTAACACCATGTGTCGAAGATCTGTAAAATGTATGATCACTAACACCATGTGCTGAAGGTCTGTAAAATGTATGGTCACTAACACCATGTGCCGAAGGTCTATAAAATGTATGGTCACTAACATCATGTGCTGAAGGTCTGTAAAATGTATGGTCACTAACACCATATTCCCTCTACGCCACTTGGTGTAACGGGGGTACTTTATTTTCGGACAACAGCGACAAAATAGCTGGTCCGGTGTGTATTCGCACACATTGAAGAGCCTCGACAGTTGAAAGTCGTAAAGATTAGGCCAAGAATGGCTGCAACCCCAGGTTAAAACTGTTAAACAAATCTATCGCAATAGCGCAGGCGAATGTGTCGGGTCGAAAGACGCAGATATAGCGATCTTTGTCGTAAATTAGCGACACTTTATATCCACGCCCGCTTAACAGGTGTCTGAACCACAAGAAGAACCTACATAAACAACAACAGGAAATAATAGACTGTATGAACCACAACAAGAACCTACACAAACAACAACAGGAAATAAGAGACTGTATGAACTACAACAAGAACCTACACAAACAACAACAGGAAATAATAGACTGTATGAACCACAACAAGAACCTACATAAACAACTACAGGAAATAATAGACTGTATGAACCACAACAAGAACCTACACAAACAACAACAGGAAATAATGGACTGTATGAACCACAACAAGAACCTACATAAACAACAACAGGAAATAATAGACTGTATGAACCACAACAAGAACCTACATAAACAACAACAGGAAATAATAGACTGTATGAACCACTACAAAAACCTACATAAACAACAACAGGAAATAATAGACTGTATGAACCACAACAAGAACCTACATAAACAACAACAGGAAATAATAGACTGTATGAACCACTACAAGAACCTACATAAACAACAACAGGAAATAATAGACTGTATGAACCACAACAAGAACCTACACAAACAACAACAGGAAATAATAGACTGTATGAACCACTACAAGAACCTACATAAACAACAGCAGGAAATAATAGACTGTATGAACCACAACAAGAACTTACATAAACAACAACAGGAAATAATAGACTGTATGAACCACAACAGGAACCTACATAAACAACAACAGGAAATAATAGACTGTATGAACCACAACAAGAACCTACACAAACAACAGCAGGAAATAATAGACTGTATGAACCACAAGCACCTACACAAACAACAGCAGGAAATAATAGACTGTATGAACCACAACAAGAACTTACATAAACAACAACAAGAAATAATAGACTGTATGAACCACAACAAGAACCTACACAAACAACAGCAGGAAATAATAGACTGTATGAACCACAACAAGAACCTACACAAACAACAACAGGAAATAAGAGACTGTATGAACCACAACAAGAACCTACACAAACAACAACATGAAATAATAGACTGTATGAACCACAACAAGAACCTACACAAACAACAACAGGAAATAATAGACTGTATGAACCACAACAAGAAATCTACATAAACAACAATAAACAATAGTCAGAACCAGGGTATTACTCTGAGAAAGTGATTAATCCCGCCTTGCATCTGAGTTTCGATGCTTGAAGTGATACTATTCAGAAGTCTCCGAACACTTCTGGATAGGCGACCGAGGACATATGGGTGAAAACTCGCGGGAGTGATAGACGTAAGAATATATAATGAGAATGAAATAGTCATATGTTGACTGACTTTCCATGAATACTATTTTATTATAAAGACTTACATACAAACTTACAGAAAGAACGAAATAGTCATATGTTGACTGACTTTTCGTAACAACAGTTTTATTAGAAAGAATGATGTAATCATACATAATGACAGGGAGCCGCGATAGCTCAGTGGTTAGTGAACTTGACTACAAAGGACAAGGGGTAGGGTTCTATCCCAACCGACGGCTTCCGGGTTCACCCAGCCTTAAATGGGTACTGGATTTTTTTTCTGGGAAAGTATAGCAGCACGGGCGTATTACCGACCACATTAGCCCAAAAATCATGTGGTGAAGGTATGTAAAATATAGGGTCACTAACACCATATTTCCCTATACGCCACTTGGCGTGACAGGGGTACTTTACTTTTTTATACATAATGACAAGGAAATTGTTATATGTTGACTGACTTTGCATAAAAACTATTTTGTTAGAGAGGGAGAGAGAGAAAGTAATAGTGAGAGAGAGAGAGAAGGTGATAGTGAGAGAGAGAGAGAGAGAGAGAGAGAGAGAGGACGTAAACATATATAATGATAATGAAATAGTTATATGTTCACTGACTTTGCATAAAAACTATTTTATTAGAGAGAGAGAGAGAGAGAGAGAGAGAGAGAGAGAGAGAGAGAAAATAATAGTGAGAGAGAGAGAGTGATAGTGAGAGAGAGAGAGAGAGAGAGAGAGAGAGAGAAAGTGACAATGAGAAAGAGGAGAGAGAGGACGTAAGCATATATAATGATATTGAAATAGTTATATGTTGATGACTTTGCATGAAAACTATTTTATTGGAGAGAGAGAAAGTGATAGTAAGAGAAAGAGAGAGAGTGATAGTGAGAGAGAGAGAGAAAGAGAGATAGTGAGAGAGAGAGAGAGAGAAAGTGATAGTGAGAGAGAGAGAGAGAGAAAGAGAGATAGTGATAGTGAGAGAGAGAGAGAGAGAGGAGATGTAAGCATATATAATGATAATGAAATAGTTATATGTTGGTTATACTTCAATTATTGACTAACGTTTTTATTTTTTAAACCAAAATTGTATTGACTAACGTTTAAGTAACTCTATGCCTTGGCAATTCTAGATATGAGAATGTTATATATATATATATATATATATATATATATATACATAGAGAGAGAGAGAGAGAGAGAGAGAGAGAGAGAGAGAGAGAGAGAGAGAGAGTGAGAGAAAGCGAAATAAAGAGTGAGAAAAGAATACGGAGAGTTTGAAATCTTGATCTTTTGTCCTTACGACATGCCTGGAAGGTCACAGTGTCACTATTCTTTACTTTCCTCATAATGTGGCCCCGGTAACACACACAGGAGAAAAAGATAAATAGTAAGAATTAAAACACGCAATAATTTAGTGTGTGTTTTTTATAAAAGCCATTGATCCCAGAGAGAGGGGGAGAGAATATGAGTGTTTTGTGTTTATGCGTGTCGTTATATGTATGGGGGAGAGCAATTGAGCTTCTGACGTATTTCCTGAAGAAATGACCACTCATGCGTCAGTAGAAGTGACATTGACCCCAAAGACAGACCAGAACACGCCTCCTAACGATATGATTGACACACGCCCGGAAACATGAAAAGATTGGTCTTTCTCCTCTCCCGCTATAATTAAGATAATACCAGTCATTTGTTACTTCCTTTTTCTGAAACATCATTATTTTCGTTTGCCATGTCCTTTGGCGTAGGCAATCATGTCTTCCCTCACATTCTTGTCAATGGTTTTCCTGAATCTTGCCTACATGTCAGTCTATTCAGCTTTGTATTATTGTCTCTTGTTGTCTTTTACTATCCATTGCTCTCTCAACATCCTTATGAAATGTCACATCTAAACGGCCTGTGTTGCAGACGAAATAAACCACAACGTTTCGGCAAAAGCCTTCATCAGGCACACAACTTAATATATTCTAATATAAATATATAAATTCAAACGCGAAAGCTAAAACACTAACACTGATCTGAAAAATGACGGACAGAAACGGTTAATGGCTGAGTTAACTATGGCTTTGATATCATAAATAAATATGAGCGTGCATTTTTTTAACACTTCGAACCTGTCACTCCTTGTTCTTAGTTTTACAGACTACAGGTGGTCTTCTTCCACTATAACTGTTAGTTTGATCTCGGATTGTAGCTGTGAACTCAGCTTTCATCGTACATGATGATCCTGGAGATGAAAGGTGCGCTAGCATTGACCCAAAGTATACGTCAAGACACCTCTGTTTTTTGATAGATTGTCAAGGAGATGAAAGGTGCGCTAGCATTGACCTAAGGTATACGTCAAGACACCTCTGTTTTTGATAGATTGTCAAGGAGATGAAAGGTGCGCTAGCATTGAGCCAAGGTATACGTCAAGACACCTCTGTTTTTGATAGATTGTCAAGGAGATGAAAGGTGCGCTAGCATTGACCCAAGGTATACGTCAAGACACCTCTGTTTTTGATAGATTGTCAAGGAGATGAAAGGTGCGCTAGCATTGACCTAAGGTATACGTCAAGACACCTCTGTCTTTGATAGATTGTCAAGGAGATGAAAGGTGCGCTAGCATTGACCTAAGGTATACGTCAAGACACCTCTGTTTTTGATAGATTGTCAAGGAGATGAAAGGTGCGCTAGCATTGACCTAAGGTATACGTCAAGACACCTCTGTTTTTGATAGATTGTCAAGGAGATGAAAGGTGCGCTAGCATTGACCTAAGGTATACGTCAAGACACCTCTGTTTTTGATAGATTGTCAAGGAGATGAAAGGTGCGCTAGCATTGACCTAAGGTATACGTCAAGACACCTCTGTTTTTGATAGATTGTCAAGGAGATGAAAGGTGCGCTAGCATTGACCTAATGTATACGTCAAGACACCTCTGTTTTTGATAGATTGTCAAGGAGATGAAAGGTGCGCTAGCATTGACCTAAGGTATACGTCAAGACACCTCTGTTTTTGATAGATTGTCAAGGAGATGAAAGGTGCGCTAGCATTGACCTAAGGTATACGTCAAGACACCTCTGTTTTTGATAGATTGTCAAGGAGATGAAAGGTGCGCTAGCATTGACCCAAGGTATACGTCAAGACACCTCTGTTTTTGATAGATTGTCAAGGAGATGAAAGGTGAGCTAGCATTGACCTAAGGTATACGTCAAGACACCTCTGTTTTTGATAGATTGTCAAGGAGATGAAAGGTGCGCTAGCATTGACCTAAGGTATACGTCAAGACACCTCTGTTTTTGATAGATTGTCAAGGAGATGAAAGGTGCGCTAGCATTGACCTAAGGTGTACGTCAAGACACCTCTGTTTTTGATAGATTGTCAAGGAGATGAAAGGTGCGCTAGCATTGACCTAAGGTGTACGTCAAGACACCTCTGTTTTTGATAGATTGTCAAGGAGATGAAAGGTGCGCTAGCATTGACCTAAGGTGTACGTCAAGACACCTCTGTTTTTGATAGGTTGTCAAGGAGATGAAAGGTGCGCTAGCATTGACCTAAGGTATACGTCAAGACACCTCTGTTTTTGATAGATTGTCAAGGAGATGAAAGGTGCGCTAGCATTGACCTAAGGTATACGTCAAGACACCTCTGTTTTTGATAGATTGTCAAGGAGATGAAAGGTGCGCTAGCATTGACCTAAGGTTTACGTCAAGACACCTCTGTTTTAGATAGATTGTCAAGGAGATGAAAGGTGCGCTAGCATTGACCTAAGGTATACGTCAAGACACCTCTGTTTTTGATAGATTGTCAAGGAGATGAAAGGTGCGCTAGCATTGACCTAAGGTATACGTCAAGACACCTCTGTTTTTGATAGATTGTCAAGGAGATGAAAGGTGCGCTAGCATTGACCTAAGGTATACGTCAAGACACCTCTGTTTTTGATAGATTGTCAAGGAGATGAAAGGTGCGCTAGCATTGACCTAAGGTATACGTCAAGACACCTCTGTTTTTGATAGGTTGTCACGAGCCTATAGATGACTCTCGCGGCAAAGAGGTTCATGATCAGGCTCTCGGTTACAATCTCCTGACATATGCAGTGACTGGTTCGAACTGTGTGAGAGAACTAATGGATTGTTCGGTGACAGATTGACGGTGACGGGACGGATTGACGATGACGGGACGGATTGACGATGACGGGACGGATTGACGGTGACGGAACGGATTGACTGTGACGGGACGGATTGACGATGACGGGACGGATTGATGGTGACGGAACGGATTGACAGTGACGGGACGGATTGACGGTGACGGGACGGAATGACGGTGACGGGACGGATTGACGATGACTTGGCGGATTAACGATGATGGATCAGTTTTGTTCCCACATTTTATAGCGTTTTGCTGGTGACAGTATACCCCGAGCACTCATCGTAATGAACAGACACTTGACCGGCTTTAGTATGCGTGTACTAGATAAAAAAAAGATCCAATGTATGCTCACCAAGAGCAAGAGAAGAGGCACTCTGAGGCTTTCAATAGCATACCGGGCAAGCTTCATGTAAAATTTGATAAAAACACGCTGGCTCGATTTTCTCGAATTTGTTAATCACCGTACTGGTAGCAAAACGACCCATTCAATGGATCGAAAAATAGAGTGTAGACTGCATGATGTCACGTGATACACAGAAGTAGAACACTTGAGAAAATCGAATTTGAGATTTTCGCAGAAATGAGTTGAAAAGGTTCACATTTCAACATATATAGAAAATCGAAAGACTGAGGAGATACTGTCTGAAAGCAGCCAAAGATTGTGACGTCTTCGACTATGTTAGCCGTAGACGGCTGACGTCATTTTTACCACAACTGCCCCTGCTCGCAATGCTGAAAACGTCATAATCTTTGGGTGGCCCCACCCCCTCTCTTCAGCAGGAGGGCATTCAATATATAGGTGGCAAAGAGTTATGGTTATAGAAAATTACTAATTTATTAACTGATACAATTTATATATTACTGACGTATTAACTCTTATGGTTATGGTTATGAAAGGTCCCGGTATCACAGCAAATGAATTAAAATCCATAATTGCTCAATCGTCCGTGCCAGTGAAATCATCCGAATTAAAATTCTTTTCATTGAATGACCCAGACAAGGAAAGGCAGCTGCAGTCCCCATCATAGCAGGTACAGCACACACCAAAAGATATACGACCATGCAGCACCGAAAGTGAACGCAGCTGAACTGTCCTTTGTCGTACGATATCATCATTCATCGTAAGCAATTGGAATATAGAAACACTATCCGGATGAAAAACACAGCTCACAATGTGCACAAAGCACTAACTCAGTAGTTCCAGCAGCAAGCCGTAACATGAGTTACGTCACGGCAATTACAGTTCGGTGACTTTCCGATAGCACATTTCGGAGTTATCTCGCATTGTGGCAACAAATAAGGTTTCGTGGTGAGATGTTGAATGTCTACATCAGATTTCAATCAAACATTGTCACGATAATCAATGATAGGTTAGTCATAGCTAAGTGATCTTGTCTCTCGGCATTTTTACACCTCCTTATCGTTTCTATTGCTGACCGACTATTACCATACAGTTCTCTTAGACACACTTTGTTCTCTCTTTTTTCATGCATTCATTTGCCTTATATGAACCGTTTGGTGATGTCTCCCACAGCTCTGATTGAAGCTAAGTAGAATCTAACTATTTAATCATCATATACATGTTTGTTTGTTGTCTTGTCATACTGACGAATGTCTGTAACCGAAACGTTTATAACCGTGCGCTGTTTTCTTTTTAGTGAAGCCTTACAATACATTTTTATATTTATTTCTCCACGATTAAATCAAGCTTCTCAACTGCACTGCATGATATTATATATGTATACTTATCTCGTCTCTCTTTTCTAATTTGCTCTTACTACCAGTTATACAAGAGTGGTTTCTTTATCATTGCAAGGCTAACCAAAAAAATTATTATTTTCTCCTGAAAGCGTTAGTAAAAAACAAAAAAAGTAAAGTACCCCCGTCACGCCAAGTGGCGCATAGGGAATATGGTGTTAGTGACCATCAATTTTACAGACCTTCGGCACATGATTTTTGGGGTAATGTGGTCGGTATTACGCCCGTACCGCTTTATTTTCCCAGAAAAAAATCCGGTACCCATTAAAGGCTGGGTGAACCGGAAGCTGTCGGTTGGGATCGAACCCTACCTCTTGTCCTTTGTAGTCCAGTTCACTAATCACTGAGCTATTATATACTCAGCGGCTTCATGAAAGCGTTAGTAAGCCGATCATTTTATTTTGCCTCTTTTCATCATCATCATCATTGAGTGCCGTCTCCGCATCGAAGGTTGGCTACCATGGAGCGCCATTCCACTCTGTCTCTTGCTTTGATGGTGCAGATTGTCATAGGTTGACTTGTCCATCTTTTGATGTTAGTCTTGGTCTGCCTCTGTCTCTTTTACCTTGTATTTTCATTTCCAATATTACTTTTAGTAGGATGTTGTGTTTTTTAAAATGCCCCACAAATTTTATTTGTCTTGTTCTAATTGTATTTAGTAGTTCTCTTTTCATTTTTAGTTGTTTTAAAACTACATCGTTTGTTTTCTTTTCTTTCCATCCAATTCTACCTATTCTTCTATAAATCCACATTTCAAAGGCTTCAATTTTCTGTTCTGTTTTCTTGTCTAATGTCCATGTTCTGCACCATACAGATAATATTGAGAAGATGTAACATTTTGCTATTCTTTATTTTAGTCCTGGTGTTATTTATTTTGATGTTAGTATATTTTTCAAGGCACTAAAATTACTTTTTGCCATACCTATTTGCTGCTCCTATGTAGCTGCTCTTGATTTTCTCAATATTTTCCAGTAAATTCACATCCCTTTTAAGATGTCCTTTCTCCGTTGTCCAATTGTCTAAGATTCACTTCAACAACGTACATCTTGCTGGCCACTATAATTAGATAGTTCCCAGCACGAGATAAATTGATCAGGTCTAGCTTACCAGATGATAAATCCTATATGAGTTAGACGTCCCAAGTGTCAGCCAAATAGTTACTATGTTTATTTCTTTTTAAACAAATGTATGACCACTCTCTTTGGATAAGTTGGGACCATATATGTGCATGGTCAAGACTAGGAATAAGCATGAGTCTAATTTTTTTAGAGAGGACGATAGATGGATGGATGGATAGATGGATGGATGGATGGATGGATGGATGGATGGATGGATGGATGGATGGATGGATGGATGGATGGATGGATGGATGGATGGATGGATGGATGGATGGATGGATGGATGGACGGATGGACTGATGGACGGATGGACGGACGGACGGTGGGTGGGTTATTGGGTGGGGGTTAGTTAAATAGACTTAGGTAGGCTAGACTAGACTAATCTAGAGACTAAACTAGACTTGACTAGATTGAACTAGAGACTACACTAGACGAGACCTAACTTGACTAGACTAAGCACAGATATGATGTAGTCAATCACAATTTGCTGTCTAAACTTTTTCACAATTGCCACTGTAATAGATTATGATTAGGGAAGTAAAGGTGGCCTGCCAGTTATTGACACTCCCTGGATGCCGACCGCGTGTAAAAAGTAACAGCAACCGTTTCATCTCCATTGAAAACGGAGTTGAGCTATTTGAAGACGAATTTTGGAATACCGGTCAAAATGGCGATTAGGGGACAAGAACCATTGAGGGATAGTCTGAAAAGTGTTCTTTGTTGCAGTTTCCTTATATCCCACGTCCGGCTTGCTGTCGGAGCTTCTGAGTTTAATGCTCTGTACACCATGAGCTGTGTTTCATCCGGATTGCGTTTCTATATTCAGATTGCTTACGATTAATGATGATATCGTATGAAGAAGGACAATTAAGCTGCGTTCACTTTTGGTGCCGCTTGGCCTTATGTCTTCTGGCGTGTGCTGCAGCTGCTATGATGGTGACTGCAGCTGCCTTTCTTTGTTTGGATCCTTCAATGAGGTGAGATATTAATTCGGATGATTCCACTGGCACGGGCGGTTGAGCAATTATGGATTTTAATTCGTTTGCAGCGATACTGGAACCTTCGACTAACCATAACCATAACTCTCATATTTAATAACAGTTTCAAACTACGATTGGAAAATAGTCTTCTGCCTCAAGAAGAGATACAAATGCTAGTAATGACAATATTACTTTTGGACTTTTGGTGTGAGTTTGGCGGCTTAGATTTCCAGACAGATGGAAAAGAAAAAGATGGTTTCCGTGAATTCTTGACAAAAGAAAATATCTACAGCATCATCTCAGCTAATAAGCGCTGTCAACAACATCCTCATTTCTACGGTTGAATGTGCCAGTGGCTTCTCCTAGATGAGCCCAGCTTTTACACCGAAAGAGTTTCTCTAGAGATGATGACCCTGAGTACAGTGAATGTCATCAAACCAGTTGGTTCTCTCCTACATTTTTTTCAACACATACCGTACGTTAATGTCTGTTTGTTGAAAGACAGGCATCTAGCAGTCGACTCAAATAGCATGGTTAGTACAAACTTGTGAAGATGACGTGGTCAATGTGTTGAGCTCCATTTGGAAATGCTTGTTACAGACACTAATTAGATTTTTTAGAAAAATTAAAAAGTGTTTCATGGATAAAAATCGATGCACTTCAAAACTAAACTTACTGACGGTTTACATTTTCATTTGATATATCAACTATACAACTTGATTTAATAAATACAATATCAGTTCCACAAATACACTAGAGTTTGTACAAAAGTACACCAGTGTTTCAGAGGCCTGATACAGGACGATTTTCTCAATTTATGGAATTGAATGGACATACGGTGAACTGTTTGGGGGAAAAATGTCCTTGATAGCACAATATAGGTACAAACATATATCAATTTCTCATTTACTTGTATAAAAGCACTTTGATTGTTTTATGGTTTGTGCTATTGAATATTTGATATTGTATGTTTTATAGATTCTGGTTTCAATAACTTAATCTAATTTTCCGTGGTCAGTTTTATTTCAGCCGTCATTTGTTTTGTTCATCCTTGTATAACAAAAGCTGTGCTGATGGAATTCTATAAAAATCTACATCAACAAAAACTATGATGAGGAGGAATTAAATAAATTCTACATTAACAAAAACTATGTAGAGAAAGAATTTAAAAAAATTATACATTAACAAAAATTATGTAGAGAAAGAATGAAATAAATTATACATTAACAATAAAAACCAATTAACACGTCACTGGTAATGTGAGAAAATTGTGTTTTCTTGGAAAGACAGAGAGAATATGGTGGAGAAACAGCTTAAGGGACAGAGTAAGAAACACCGACCTAAGGAAGAAACTAGAAATTGAACCAGCCATCGAATACATACAGAAACAACAGATAAATTGGTTCGGCCACATAACAAGACATAAAGAACTAACAATGAATCAAAGAGCCATAAACAAACGCTACGAAAACCCCAGATTAAGAGGAAGACCGAGAAAGAGATGGATAAAGGGAATACTAGAGTTGCTAGGAGGGATAACACCAGAAGAGGCCAACAGAAGAGCAAAGAATCGCAGATTATATCTCCCCTCTACGCCAACGGCAATGGAGGAAGGATAGAAGAAGAAGAAGACAAAGCTCCGGAGTTCACCAAACCTCTAAAAATAAATTGGTACCAGAGATTATTCTGGTAACGAAAGACAACCTGGCGTGATACTGACCACATCACACCCCCCCCCCCCCAGCCAAAAAAAAAAAATGTGCCGTGGTCAAGGAAATGTTTGGTCACTAATATCGTAATCTTAGTAAGGCAGGGGTGGGAACTTTTACTTGACTTATTATCATTCTTCTTCTTCTACCTTTCAGCTTCACCTACTTATTATTCATCATCATCAAGTACCGGGCCTGCTGGCGTAGGTGATCATGCCTCTCCCCAACTTTCGATTTCGACAGCTATTTATCATTTTTTGTTGTTGACCTTCTGCCAAGCCATTTTCTTAAGCTGTCTGGTATTTTTTCTCTTTGCTTCAATCTCTTCGTCCCTCAATGTTTCCAGCTGTTACAATATATTCCAGTTGTTCTCTTCTCATTAGTTATTATTAGTCGAAGGAAATAACGCGCATAAAAAAATATATAATAGTAACAGGAGGACAGTTTTCTTAAAGCAGGCACATATATTGTGAAAATTAAGAATTACAATTGTTTATAAGGCTAAAGCAAATGCAAAGATGTCGATGTTTTCTCTTGTTGGTTAATGGATCTTTGAAGAACCACAGAAATGCGAACTTGAATGATTTAATAACAACACTTTACAAACAATACAACAATGTAAGAGCTGGCATTCATAGGAACTCTTGTCTTTGCAATATTCCCGGTAGTACTGAGCCTGGCAAATTAGAAAAATAGTAGAAGTAGGAAAACGATCTCAACAACAAATATATTTCTTAAGTATGTTGAATCTAGAAAGTGTTCCATGGGTTGATCATGGTAAATCCAAACGATGCTTCCTGAGTTGATCATGGTAAATCCAAAGAATGTTTCAGGAGTTGAACATTGTGATTCTAGAATGTTTTAGGAGTTGAACATTGTGATTCTAGAAGATGTTTAAGGAGTTGAACATGGTAAATCCAGAAGATGTCTCAGGAGTTGAACATTGTGATTCTAGAATATTTTTTTATTTTTTTATTCCTGAATATGTTTCAGGAGTTGGTCATGGTAATTCCAAATTTACAGTAGTTGATCATGGTAAATCCAAATGTTACAGTAGTTGATCATGGTAAATCCAAATGTTACAGTAGTTGATCATGGTAAATCCAAACGTTACAGTAGTTGATCATGGTAAATCCAGAAGATATTTCAGCAGTTGAACGTGAACAAATAGAATAGAGAACATCAGGGTTACCAACAGAGGATTCCTTCTACCAGCTCTGCAAAAAATGACATCAAGCCACCTTACAGCAACATTGCAGAAGGCGATCAGGGACTGACAGAGGCTTCATTCAAGACCAGTGATCCACAAATGATCACGTTCAAGCTCAATCTACGAGCGATGGACTAGGAAATGGACTCATAAATCCGAACAACCGAATGTAAGAATCTGAGTATGATGGAAACATCCATTTGGTAACAACAAAATATATAGTCCCGTAGTCTGGTGGGTTTTGGACCAAAAGGTGCAGACATTGCAGCTTACATTTAAACTACAAAACAGCGCAATTACGTCGTTTTAACGCCCTTTTAAAGTTTAATGATGAAGAAGAGTTGTCCAGTGAACGCAGAATACGAAAAAGAGCTGAAAATAACACGTAATAATATTAAATATGTACTCTACAAACATGAGAGCGCGACGTTCTTCAAACTCCAGCAATACAGCCTCTGTGGTACATTGAAACTAAAAAGTAAAGTAAAGAGCCCCCTTCACACCAAGTGGCGTGTATAGAGAATATGGTGTTAGTGACCATAAATTTTACAGACCTTCAGCACATGATCTTTGGGGTAATGTGATCGGTATTACGTTCGTGCCGCTATATTTTCCCAGAAAAAAATCCCGGTACCCATTTAAAGCTAGATGAACTCGGAAGCCGTCGGCTGGGATCAAACCCGACCTCTTGTCCTTTGTAGTCCACTTCACTTAACCGCTGAGCTATCGCGGCTCCCATATTGAAACTAAGGTGATGATAACTTGACTTTAAGCACTTGCTACAGAGGTTCTCAACTTTACTTACTTTATTTTCATCTACCTCTGTTGTGTTTCATGATCGATGGTTAATGGGAGTCATCTACCTCTGTTGTGTTTCATGATCGATGGTTAATGGGAGTCATCTACCTCTGATGTGTTTCATGATCGATGGTTAATGGGAGTCATCTACCTCTGTTGTGTTTCATGATCGATGGCTAATGAGAGTCACCTACCTCTGTTGTGTTCCATGATCGATGGCTAATGGGAATAATCTACCACTGTTGTGTTTCATGATCAATGGTTAATGAGAGTCATCTACCTCTGTTGTGTTTCATGATCAATGGTTAATGAGAGTCATCTACCTCTGTTGTGTTTCATGATCAATGGTTAATGAGAGTCATCTACCTCTGTTGTGTTTCATGATCGATGGCTAATGAGAGTCACCTACCTCAGTTGTGTTCCATGATCGATGGCTAATGACAGTCATCTACCTCTGTTGTGTTCCAGGATCGATGGCTAATGACAGTCATCTACCTCTGTTGTGTTCCATGATCGATGGCTAATGAGAGTCATCTACTACTGTTGTGTTTCATGATCGATGGTAATGAGAGTCACCTACCTCTGTTGTGTTTCATGATCGATGGCTAATGAGAGTCACCTACCTCTGTTGTGTTTCATGATCAATGGTTAATGAGAGTCATCTACCTCTGTTGTGTTCCATGATCGATGGTTAATGGGAGTCACCTACCTCTGTTGTGTTCCATAATCGATGGTTAATGGGAGTCACCTACCTCTGTTGTGTTTCATGATCAATGGTTAATGAGAGTCATCTACATCTGTTGTGTTTCATGATCGATGGCTAATGGGAATAATCTACCTCTGTTGTGTTTTATGATCAATGGTTAATGGGAGTCATTTACCTCTGTTGTGTTTCATGATCGATGGTTAATGTGAGTCATCTACCTCTGTTGTGTTTCATGATCGATTGCTAATGAGAGTCATCAACCTCTGTTGTGTTCCACGATCAATGGTTAATGGGAGTCATCTACCTCTGTTGTGTTCCATGAGCAATGGTTAATGGGAGTCATCTACCTCTGTTGTGTTCCATGTTTGATGGTTAATAGGAGTCATCTACATCTGTTGTGTTCCATGATCGATGGCTAATGAGAATCATCTACCTCTGTTGTGTTCCATGATTGATGGTTAATGGGAGTCATCAACCTCTGTTGTGTTCCATGATTGATCGTTAATGGGAGCCATCTACCTATGTTGTGTTCCATGATTGATGGTTAATGGGAGTCATCTACCTCTGTTGTGTTCCATGATTGATGGTTAATGGGAGTCATCTACCTCTGCTGTGTTCCATGATTGATGACTAATGCGAGTCATCTACCTCTGCTGTGTTCCATGATTGATGACTAATGCGAGTCATCATTGAGTACCGTCTCCACATCGAAGGTTGGCTACCGTGGAGCGCCATTCCGTTCCGTCTCTTGCTTTGATAGTGCATGTTGTCATTGGCTGACTTATCCATCTTTTGATGCTACTCGTCCATGTAGACTTGATCTGCCTTATTTACCTTATATTTTCCCTTCCAAGATTAATTTAAGTGGGCTGCAATGTCTTTTAACATCCCCCAAAAATCTCATTTGTCTTGTTTGAATCGTGTTTAGTAGTTCTCTTTCCAAGTCTTCCTATTCTTCTATAAATCCAAATTCAAAATCTTCAATTTTTGTTATGTTCTGTTTTCTTGTCTTTGTTTCTGCACTATACAAGAATATTGAGACGAAATAACATTTTGCTATTCTTAGTTTTAGCCTTGGTGTTATTTGTCTTGATGTTACTATATTTTTTATGTTATTAAAATGTTTACCATTCCCATTATTTTTTTTATTTCAGTTTTACATTGGCCATCACTGGTTATAGTCTGTGGGAGTATGGTGATCATTCATTTGTGATGTATCCCCATCATTGTGCTCATTGTAATCCTTGCTATTTCATTAATTTTTCAGATTACCTTTTCCTCTCTTTACTTTGTTGCAGACTTCATTACCTCTTTGAATGTTGGACTAACATAGAAGATGTGTATAGAGTCCACAGCCACTGTCGACCCAGCGCAAACTATATGGCGACGACATTAATCTCGTGCTAGTCATTGTGTTGACGCTAAAAGTGTACACAGAAGAGGGGAAAATACATTTGATGAAATGGCCTCCTGAATTAACAAATGAAAACAAGGGGAAAGCAATTAATAGACACCAAATTATAGAACACTGCAGCTTGGTAGTACATTTTTGGATGGATATCAAGAAAATGAAACAAAAAAACTGTGCTTTCTACCTTTTCTTCTCATTTGCCTCTCAGTATCCAGGACGAAAAGCAGAATAGTTCAGGCCAAAGTAACATTCTAGAAAGTGAAAAACCTTTTATGCAACAAATATATGTCAGTAAAAGTGAGAACGAGAGCTTATCGGTACTATGTAGAGCCAATTCTGATCTATTGAAGCTAATCACGGACAGTAAGCAATCACATGAAAAGACAATTATAGGCCACAGAGATGTGATTTCTCATAAGAATGTTGAAATTTCCCTGGACAGCTAAAAAGACCAACGAGGACATACTCAAAGAGGCCAATACAAAAAAGGAAGCTCTTAAAAAACATAACAAAGAAACAATCAATATTTTTAGGGCACATCATTAGAAGAGGAAAGTTGGAATACCTGGTTACAAGTTGCAAAATACAGGGAAAGAGAGAGATCGCGGACGACAAAGAGAGAAAATACTAGATAGCTTGGTGTCATGGCATGGAAAACAGTCAACAACAGAATTGATACGATTCACAGCGGACTGGAAATTGTGGAACGACATGACCGCCTACGCCAGCCGGTATGGCTCAATGATGATCTAGGACAGAGGTAGTTGTGTTCCGTTTCCTACTTGGTTGTCCTATTCTACTGTTACATTGACTAGTGTTTTTACTATTAAGCTTATATGTGTCTTTTTCAGAGAATGTCCTCTTAGTCAATTACTTTTTTGTGAAATTGTGTTTTATTTTTCTGTGAATTTTGATTTTAGGATTGTCTCAAATAACGTCCTTCCCGTTTTTCCATTACTTGTTATTGAGAAACAAATTATGTCCCTTTAAAAGTTTATTAATATTAGAAAAGAATTATCAGAATAAAGTGTATGAGAGCGAGTCGCAGATCGAAATGTGCAAATGAATGGCTCTTTTATTTGGGAAAAATTAGAACGCTTGTATAATAGGTTTCTGCCCCTCTTTTGTGTTCACCATAGGTCTCCAATCTTAACATAAACAGGTCTGAACAAGCTCTCATGAATATTCAAACCCGGTATTCTTCAGAGAATCAATGTCCGAATATTAGAACAACAGGGATAGGGACTTTATCAGGAGACGGTTAGATTGATTGTATTATTTGTTGCAATTGTTTTGTTGAGAAATAAACATATTTGTTTTCCATTGCACGTTTATTATTTACTTATTATCTTATCAAAATGTTCATATTCTGTTTTCTGGTGAGTTTGAAGCTGCGGAAAGATTATCTGGGGCTATTTATTCCGCTGAACCATATATTGTAGGTGACTTCTCTACATCGAGGGTTGACTACCATGGAGCGCCATTTTACTGTTACCTTGATAGTGCACGTTGTCATAGGTTCGCCTGTTCATCTTTTGATGTTATCGTACCACTTTGATCTTGGTCAGCTTCTGCCTCGTCTACCTTGTATTTTCTTCACCAAGATTACATTCAATAGTGTATTCTGCCTCGTCAAACATGTATTCTCTTCACCAAGATTACATTCAGTATTGTATTCTGCCTTGTCTACCCTGTATTCTCTTCACCAAGATTACATTCAATAGTGTATTCTGCTTCGTCTACCCTGTATCCTCTTCACCAAGATTACATTCAGTAGTGTATTCTGCCTCGTCTACCCTGTATAATCTTCACCAAGATTACATTCAGTAGTGTATTATGTCTCGTCTACCCTGTATTTTCTTCACCAAGATTACATTCAGTTGTGTATTCTGCCTCGTCTACCCTGTATTTTCTTCACCAAGATTACATTCAGTAGTGTATTCTGCCTTGTCTACCCTGTATTTTCTTCACCAAGATTGCATTTAGTAGTGTATTCTGCCTTGTCTACTCTGTATTCTCTTCACCAAGATTACATTCAGTAGTATATTCTGCCTCGTCTACCCTGTATTTTCCTCACCAAGGCTTCGATCTTCTGCTCTCTTTTCTTATTTATCCAAACATAAGATTGTCCAATTATAGTAATCATTTTGTTCTTCTGTGCTTGTCTGACCACTATATATCTTCATCATCCGTAGCTAAAGGACGTTAAGTGTGTATTGTTGCGTTGTGATGTGATTGTTGCGTTGTGATGTGTTTGTTGCGTTGTGATGTTATTGACAAGTTGTGAGGTGATTGACAAGTTGTGGTGTGGTTCATAAGTTGTGACGTTGTTGATAAGTTGTGATGTGGTTGATAAGTTGTGATGTGGTTGACAAGTTGTGATGTGGTTGACAAGTTGTGATGTGGTTCATAAGTTGTGACGTGGTTGATAAGTTGTGATGTGGTTGATTAGTTGTGATGTTGTTGACAAGTTGTGATGTTATTGACAAGTTGTGATGTGATTGACAAGTTGTGATGTGGTTCATAAGTTGTGACGTGGTTGATAAGTTGTGATGTGGTTGATTAGTTGTGATGTGGTTGACAAGTTGTGATGTGGTTGACAAGTTGTGATGTGATTGACAAGTTAGTGATGTGATTAACAAGTTGTGGTCCATGGTATATAATTTGTTGGGTACTACAAGTTGAGATCTATGGTATATAATCTATTTGGTACTACAAGTTGGAGCCGCGATAGCTCAGTGGTTAGTGAACTGGACTACAAAGGACAAGGGGAAAGGTTCGATCCAAACCGACGGCTTCCGGGTTCACCCAGCCTTAAATGTGTACCGGATTTTCTTTCTGGGAAAGTAAAGCGGCACGGGCGTAATACCGACCACATTACCCCAAAAATCATGTGCTGAAGGTCTGTAAAATTTATGGTCACTAACACCATATTCCCTAAACGCCACTTGGCGTAACGGGGCTCTATATTTTACTTTACTACAAGTTGAGATCTATGGTATATAATTTGTTGGGTACTACAAGTTGAGATCTATGGTATATAATTTGTTGGGTAATAAAAGTTGAGATCTATGGTATATAATTTGTTGGGTACTAAAAGTTGAGATCTATGATATAAAATCTGTTGGGTACCACAAGTTGTGATCCATGGTATATAATTTGTTGAGTACTAAAAGTTGAGATCTATGGTATATAATTTGTTGGGTACTAAAAGTTGAGATCTATGGTATATAATTTGTTGGGTACTAAAAGTTGAGATCTATGGTATATAATTTGTTGGGTACTAAAAGTTGAGATCTATGATATAAAATCTGTTGGGTACCACAAGTTGTGATCTATGGTATATAATTTGTTGGATACTGTTTTGCTTTCCCTCTCGATCTGGAAACGTTTAGCTATAGTTCTTGTTTTGCTAGAGATACCACGGGCAGATAGAATAGAATCTTAATCAAAAGATGTTCGCTCAGCTTGCCTCAATTAGTCAGGCTGCTGTCGCTGACCACCTTTAACCCAGTTACTGTCTGGATTCATGGCCTCCAACAGTAACGGTAATATAGTTTCTGAGAATTTTATATCGCCATCTCCTTCTTTTGGAGCCGCGATAGCTCAGTGGTTAGTGAACTGGACTACAAAGGACAAGGGGTAGGGTTCGACAGCCTTAAATGGGTGCCAGATTTCTTCTGGGAAAGTAACGCAGCACGGGCGTAATACCGACCACATTACCCCAAAAATCATGTGCTGAAGTTCTGTAAAATATAGGGTCACTAACACCATATTTCCCTATGTGCCACTTGGCGTGACGGGGGTACTTTACTTTTTTACTTTTTATCTCCTTTTGCTTTTCAACTCTTAATACCTCTTAGGTGGAGTAATGCAGGAGTTATTCCTCTTTATCGAGAATAGATTGTTATACATGAAAATAGAGAAAAGAGTCAGAGAGAGAGAGAGAGAGAGAGAGAGAGAGAGAGAGAGAGAGAGAGAGATTGTGTAAGGGGAGAATATTGTAAGAAAATAGAAAAAAATTGACCACATAGAAATTGTTTGTTTTGAATTGAAATATTGTACTTCACTAAGAAAAGAGATGGGGAAAATTACGTAATGGGGTGAGCAAAAAAGTGGACGAATGGAAGATTAATATTACAGTTCTATATTTAGCAAAGGAAAACAGGAAGCAGAAGTTTGAAATTTAATGTAAAGATAACATGCACTTTTGTTGTTCTTATCTCATTTCTCTTTATATGCCTGTCATTCTCTTTGCTTCTCGATTTTCTCTATCTTTGTCTCTATATCTCTTTCATTGTCAATCACGATCATTCTCATCATTTTGATCACTGTCTTAGTCTTCTGTCTTCATCTATCTCTTTTCTCTCTTTAGTTTTTTTTATTTATCTCTTTTCGTCTTTCTCTATATTTCTCTTCCTCTCTCTATCTCTTTTCTTCTTTCGTCTATCTTACCTTTGTCCTTCCGTCTCTTTCTCAGTTGTTCTTATTTTCTCTGTTTTACAATTTTCTTTTATTTCTATTCGTCTCACTCTACAGCACTCGTTTTCTTTCTCTCTTTGCTTCTCTCTATCTATCTCTTTTTGTCTTTCTTGTCCTTCTTCTCGCAGCGAATAATAAAAATAAGACATTTTAGACATAAGGGGAAGCTCTAGTACTACTCCAGATACCAGAAATAAGGTAAGCAAACTCAAGTCTTCAAACATGAGTGATCGGATCTGGCTGGGAGCACTCCAGATGTGTAAGAACCTATGCACAAAGTGCCAAGTGTCTCACACGTTCTTAGCGACAAAATTACTTCTGTTGTTGCTTCTGTTATTATTGCACCTTTGATTGTACATGTTTAGAAGTGTGTCCTCTCTCGTTGCGAGATTAATTAAACAAATACATTTATTTTAACAAGACATGTGCAGTTCGTGGTCACTCCACGCGTGTTTTTTGAGCTGCCATATATTTGATTTATGGTTTATGGTATAATCTGTTTGGCACACGAAATGTTTGATCCAGGATGTTTAATTTTATGACGAGATGTATGATCAACGAAGTGTTTGATACATCAGATGTTTGATATTTGAGATGTTTGATGTATGATGTGTGTTGGTATGAAATCTCTCTTTCGTCTCCCTCTATTTCACTTCAGATATGTATATATACATCATCATCATCATGTGCCATACCGATTGGCGTAGGCGATCATGTCCTTTCACAATCTCATATCTACAGGGCATCTTATCAGTTCTGTTTTTGGCAATTTTCCATGCCATGACACCAAGCTATCCAGTATTTTCTCTCTTTGTCATCCGTGAACTCTCTTTCCTCTTATTTTACCAGTTGTAACCAAGCATTCCAACTTTCATCTTTTCATGAGGTGTCCAGAAAATGTTGATTGTTTCTTTCTGATGTTTTTTTAGGAGTTCCCTTTTTGTGTTGGTCTCTTTGAGAATTTCCTGATTAGTCTTATTAGTTGTCCAGGGAACTTTCAACATTCTTCTAAGAAATCCCATCCTTGTGGCGTCTAATCGTCTTTTCATTTGTTTGTCTACTGTCCATTATTCGCTTCCATAGGTCAGAATTGGTTCTATATAACACCGATGAACTTATATATACACGCATACATAAAAGAAATTAGAGAGAGAGAGAGAGAGAGAGAGGAATAGCAAGCAACTTGAGAAAGCTTTGGTAATTATGCCACCACGAACTGGTTGCTATCAAAATATATTTAGATAACGTAAATTTTATTTCTTGATATAAAATACTACAGACGAATTCCCCAAATATTTTTGATAGACCCAATAACCAACAAGATCATCTTAAGAGAACCGAATATCAACAAATGTTGGTTTAGTGATCTTACTTAAACAACGACAACATATGTTTTTGAAATACCAAATGCTATAACTACACAAACAAAAATAATGGAATGTATAAATCTTATAAATCGGAAATGAGATGGATCTAAAGGACAGTGAAACAAAAATAGTTGACTCGGAAGAACATACTCACTGAGGCAGCTAGCACATTTAGATATTCAGACTGGCTGGTAAAAAGCCTTCTATAAACTTACTGGCTGGTGTGAATAATATATATATACAATTGGAGGTCATAATATAAATAATCTAAGGTATGCTGATGATACAGTCTTAATCGCTAAGAGTGAAAATGAGTTACAAGAAATGTTGGACATTATAGTGAAAGAAAGCAAAAATAAAGGACTCAGACTTAATAGCAAAAAGACAGAAGTAATGGTAACAACAAAGAAAAAGACATCACCTCAGTGCAAAATAAAGACAAGTGGAACAATATTAAAACAGGTAAATGAATTTAAATATTTGGGAACTTTGTTAACCTCAGACGGAAGATGTACAAAAGAGGTGAGATGCAGAATGGCTCAGGCAAAAGCAGATTTCCAAAAAATGAGGAAGATACTATGCAATCCATTTTTGTCAGTAGAAACGAGAAAAAGAGTTCTTAAATGTTACGTAGAGCCAGTCTTAACATATGGATGCGAATCATGGACAACAGGCAAGAAAATCACTGGAGTCTGTAGAAATGTGGTTTTACAGAAGAATGTTGAGAGTATCATGGGCAGCTAAGAAGAGTAATGAAGATGTTCTGAGAGAGGTCAAAGCAAAAAGAGAGCTAATTTCCAAAATTAGGAAGAAACAATCATCATTTTTTGGCCATGTAATGAGAAGAAAACAACTGGAATATATTGTAACAACTGGAAAAATTGAGGGACGAAGAGATAGAGGGAAGCAAAGAGAAAAAATAACAGACAGCTTAAGAGAATGGCTTGGCAGAAGGTCAACAATAGATATGATAAATAGCTGCTGAGATCGAAGGTTGTGGATAGACATGATCACCTACGCCACTAGGCCCCGTACTTGATGATATATATATATCATAATGTTTGGCGTCTTGACAGAAGGTTGGTAGAAAGCAATCATGATAAGTCTTTAGTTTGGAAAAAACTTTAGTGTATTATGCTCGATACTGATTTGCTGAACAGCTTCTCTTGTGGCTGATCCTACCAATATTGGATAAGACAGATTCGTTCACAGAACGAAATAGATGTATTCGTTGTGCTTTGTCTCCTTTCTCCGGCGCCTTTTGTCTTCTGAATTTAATATCAGCACTGCCTCGAAGGATGCTGGGCCATTTTTTCCCCCATGTGCAACTATCTGCAGCCAGATTTTCAAAGTTTCTCTCACTAACAGAGAATTCACTCGAAGAAGCCCTGCAAACATCCTTGTATCTCAGCACTGGTCAGCTCTTTTGGTCTTTTTCCTTCCTTAGGTACCACATCATTATTTTAGGGGGAATATGATTGTTTGCCATTCTTCGTACAGCTACCTCAGCCAACGACTTCTAATTGTTGCCATGATGGATGGCTCGTTGTAAGACATTATAGCTGGTTACTTTGCCCTGCCATTTCATGTTCATAATATTCGTAGACAGCGCACATCAAAGTTGTTTAACCTTTTCTCCTGCCCTGCATAGGTAGTTCAAATTTTGATCCGTATTGAAGTGTACTTAGCACACAACTTTGGTAAATTCGAATATTAGTTCTGAGTGTTTATTTGGTGTTGGTCCATGCTCTATCTTTAAGTTTACCAAATGTGGAAACTGCTTTTCCTATTCAAGAACAATATATGTGTATAAACATATGTTCATTTAGCTACAACATACCGGAAAAAAGCTCTTTTAACATATGACGCCCTGAAAAGAATGAATAAATTGTTCTGGTGCATGCACCAGAAAGATAATCATTGTTATTTTACTCGAATAGCAGCCGCGATAGCTCAGTGGTTAGTGAACTGAACTACAAAGGACAAGGGTAGGGTTCGATCCCAACCGACGGCTTCCGGGTTCACCCAGCCTTTAATGGGTACCGGATTTTTTTCTGGGAAAGTAAAGCGGCACAGGCGTAATACCGACCACACTACCCCCAAAATCATGTGCTGAGGGTCTGTAAAATTTATGGTCACTAACACCATATTCCCTATACGCCACTTGGCGTGACGGGTGCTCTTTACTTATTATACTTGAATATCAGTATCCAACGGCACAAAGATGCTTTACGTAATCACATATAAAGAAAATTTCAGCAAAATCCACTAATTCCGAAATATCGACTTTTGTTACTGACGCGATACTGGGAAGGTGGTTAATGTAAGAAATTAATTACAATGAAGAATATATGACGCAGTCTCAGAAGGATGGTTAATGTAAGAAATTAAATACCATCAAGAACATAAGTTGTAGCACAATATTATAATGATGGTTATATAAGAAACAAAATACCGTGAAGAACATGTCGTGCAATAAAAAAAACTGGTTAATGGAATATATTAAAAACCATGAATAATATGTGACGTGATATCTGAAAGGTAGTTAATGTAAGAAATTAAATACCATGGAAGCCATGTACACTAATATCAGAAAGGTGGTTAATGTAAGAAATTAAATACCATGGAAGCCATGTAGAATAATATCAGAAAAGTGGTTAATGTAAGAAATTAAATACCATGGAAGCCATGTAGAATAATATCAGAAAGGTGGTTGATGTAAGAAATTAAATACCATGGAAGCCATGTAGAATAATATCAGAAAGGTGGTTGATGTAAGAAATTAAATACCATGGAAGCCATGTAGAATAATATCAGAAAGGTGGTTGATGTAAGAAATTAAATACCATGGAAGCCATGTAGAATAATATCAGAAACGTGGTTAATGTAAGAAATTAAATACCATGGAAGTCATGTAGAATAACATCAGAAAGGTGGTTGTTGTAAGAAATTAAATACCATGGAAGTCATGTAGAATAATATCAGAAAGGTGGTTGATGTAAGAAATTAAATACCATGGAAGCCATGTAGAATAATATCAGAAAGGTGGTTAATGTAAATATGCAAAAAGGCAAAAGAAGACTGGCTCAGCCATAAATATATAGAAATAGATACTATGGAAAGCAAACAAGACTTAAGAGGAATGTACACATAAATAAAGAGAATGACTAATAAAATTTAAAAAGCTACAGAAGGTGGATGCATTGCAGACAAAAAAGGAAAAATGTTAACAGACAATAAGGACATTGATAGATGGCAGGAATATATAACATAACTATTTAATGATCAAAGGGATAAGAAACCAGTTATAAAATGTACATCAGGCTTTACAATCTTAAAATCGAAGGTGGAAAAAGCTATAAAAACAATGCAAAAGGGAAAAGCAGCAGGACCCGACAGCATACAGATAGAGATGATACAGGCACTAGAAGATTTTGGCATTGAAGTTATTACAGATATATGCAACGACATATATCATACAGGATACATACCAAATGAACTAAAAATATCAACTTGCATTGCATTGCCCAAAAAGAATGGTGCAGTTGAAAGCAGTGACTTTAGAACAATAAGCCTAATGAGCCATGTTACAAAAATCTTGCTAAAAATTATACAAGGAAGGATTCAGAATAAAATCAATACTGAATTAGATGAGCAGCAATAGCGGGACAAAAGAAGTCATATTCTGCATGAGAACATTAATCTAAAAGTACACAGAAGTAAACAAATCCAATATATGCCTGCTTCACAGACTACACCAAAGCTTTTGATAGAGAACACCATAAACAACTTATAGAATGCCTAAAAGAGATACATCTAGATGACATGGACATACGACTAATAGGTAATCTATACTGGGAGCAAACATAAATAATAAAATATAACAAAGAGAACTCTACACCCATTGATATAAAAAGAGGAGTAGAACAGGAATGCATCCTATCACCAAGCTTGTTCAATCTATACAATGAGCAAATCTTTAAAAACATCATCGAGATGCCAGGCTTACAAATTAATGGAAAGATAATCAATAACCTAAGATATGCTGACGATACTGTACTACTAGCAGAAAATCCTAAAGATCTACAACAATTATTTAACGAAATTAAAATGACAAACAAAAAATATGGACTAGATATGAATATCAAAAAAGACTAAAACTATGATCATAAATAAAGAAAATACTCAAAACTCATAAGTGGATATCAAAATTGAAGGAATAGACCTGGAGACAGTTCAGAACTACAACTACCTTGGACATACTATAACCAGTGATGGAAAATGTACAATTTAAATAAACAAAAGAATAGGAATGGCAAAAAGTAATTTTAATATCATGAAGAACATACTAACAGCAAAACAAATAACACCAGGGCTAAAACTAAGAATAGCAAAATGTTACATCTTCTCATATTCCTATATAGTGCAGAAACATGGACATTAGACAAGAAAACAGAACAGAGAATTTAAGCCTTTGAAATGTGGATATATAGCAGAATAGGTAGAACTGGATGGAAGGAAAAGAAAACAAACGATGAAGTCTTAAAACAACTAAAAATGAAAAGAGAACTACTAAGCACAATTCAAACAAGACAAATGCGATTTTTGGGCCATGTTAAAAGACACAACAGCCTACTAAAAGTAATCCTGGAGGAAAAAATAGAAGGTAAAAGAGGCAGAGGCAGACCAAGACTAACATGGACGAGTAACATCAAAAGATGGACAAATTAGCCTATGACAACCTGCATCATCAAAGCAAGAGACAGAGCAAAATGGCGCTCCATGCTAGCCAACCTTCGTTGCGGAGACGGCACTCGATGATGATGATGATGGTGGTTAATGTAAGAAATTAAATGCCATGAGAAACATAAGATGTAGCACAATATTAGAAAAGTCTTTATATAGGATGCAAAATAACAAGAAGGACATTGTAGTACAATATCAGAAAGTTGGTTAATGTAAGTGGTTGAAAACCATGAAGAACATCTAAAAAATTATCATAAATCTGGTAAATATAAGACATTAAAAACCACGAAGAACGAACATGTTCCACACTATCAAAAAGCTGATTAATGTAAGGCAGTAAAAACCATGAAAAACATGTGACACACTATTACTTTCCATGAAAACGAGGCATTGATAGATGAAGAAAAATGTGGTTTTCAAGATATTAATAAGGCCTTAAACTTAATACAGGAAGTGAAAGAACTGGTAAAAGAGATTCCATCACCCTGAACTGTGATGTGAGAAACCTTCTGTAAAGGACTTGTGACTAAATGATGATTAAAATGATTATGTAATGCCCATTTATCGGTTAGCGAGGTAGAGTTCTGCCATACCAAAGAGATGGGATTTCTCAGAAGAAAGTTAAAAATTCTCTGGACAGCTAAAAAGACCAATGGGAAATTCTCAATGAAGCCAACACTAAAAGGGTGCTCATAAAAAAACATCAGAAAGAAACAATCAACATTTTTCAGGCACATCGTGAGAAGAGAGGAAAGTTAGAATGCTTGGTCACAACTGGTAAAATAAAAGGAAAGAGAGATCGCAGACGACAAAGAGAGACAATACTGGATAGCTTGGTGTCATGGCATGGGAAACAGTCAACAACAGAACTGACACGATGCATTGTAGATATAAGATTGTGAAAGGACATGATCGCCTGCACCAACTGGTTTGGCACATGATGATGATGATAATACTCACTTAGGATTTTAACATGATCTTTTTTTATCTTTGTTCAGAAAAATAAGCGTAGAGCCTGCATGTTTCTTTCCACCGATTTCGTGGTTTTCCTCATCAACTAGATAGTTATCCAGCCTTCTCGGATAACAGAAAAAAGGAGGACTCGTTTGCACTTTGCACACGTTAAAGAACCTTTACAGTTAAAAGTCGAAAATGTGGACCAAAATGGGCGCTCCCCGGGCAATTTTTTTTAAACAAAATCTACCCAAAATGGATTCCAGTGCGTGTAAATCAATTCTTGCACGACGAGCTGGATTCTTCTTGAGGTTCTCAGTAATTTTAGGAGAAAATCGGAGCACCCATGTGTGTGTCCGGAGTGCAACGATGATGATCATAACATAGTAATAATGCTCTTGCATACATACCATACTTATATATATGCATGTGGATAATACATAACTACAATTTTGTATCACTACAAATACAGATGAACAGCGCTGGTTTGATAGCGTTTACCGGATATTTGTAGAGGTAAAGACATCAAGATGTACCAAGATGCGTAGAGATGCGAAGCTGCTGTAAAGCTGATGATAATAGCAATACTATTAGACTTAGATATAATTGACTAGATTACCGGATATCTATTTGTTGTCAAATATTTGAAAGTAAACATCCTTTCGTGGGTAATTGTTTCTGGAAAGAAAAGACTCAAAAACTGATGGCGTCAAATCATATTTGTAAATTTATATTTCATTTCTTTTATTTTTGTCAGCAATTTATGTTGCGGATACAGAAGAAACAGCACACATAAGAAATAGCACACATAAGAAATAGCACACATAAGAAATAGTACATATAAGAAATAGCACACATAAGAAATAGTACATATAAGAAATAGCACACATAAGAAATGGCACACATAAGAAATAGAACACATAAGAAATAGCACACATACGAAATAGCACACATAAGAAATAGCACACATAAGAAATAGCACACATAAGAAAAGAAAAAGCACAAAAAAGAGATAGCACACATAATAAATAGCACAGATAACAAATAGTACACATATTAAATAGAACACATAAGAAATAGCACGCATAAGAAATAGCACACTTAAGAATTAGCACACATAAGAAATAGCACACACAAGAAATAGCACACACAAGAAATAGCACACATAAGAAATAGCACACATAAGAAATATTACAAATAAGAAAAAGACACATAAGAAATAGACACATAAGAAATAGCACACATAAGAAATATCATACATAAGAAATAGTACACATAAGAAATAGTACACATAAGAAATAGTACACATAAGAAATATTACACATAAGAAATAGCACATTTAAGAAATATTACATATAAGAAAAAGACACATAAGAAATAGACACACAAGAAAAAGCACACATAAGAAATAGCACACATGAGAAATAGAACACATAAGAAATAGCACACATAAGAAATAGTACACATAAGAAATAGCACATTTAAGAAATATCACACTTAAGAAAAAGAACACATAAGAAATAGCACACATAAGAAATAGCACACATAAGAAATAGCACACTTAAGAAATACAAAACATAAGAAATAACACACATAAGAAATTGCACACATAAGAAATAGCACATTTCAGAAATAGAACACATAAGAATTAGCAAAAACAAGAAATAGCACACATAAGAAATAGAACACTTAAGAAATAGAACACATAAGAAATAGAACACATAAGAAATATTACATATAAGAAATAGACACATAAGAAATATTACATATAAGAATATTACATATAAGAAATAGTACACATAAGAAATAGTACACATAAGAATTAGTACACAAAAGAATTAGTACACATAAGAAATATTACATATAAGAAATAGCACACATAAGAAATAGTGCATATAAGAAAGAGCACACATAAGAAATAACACACATAAGAATTAGCACACATCAGAAATAGACACAAAAGAAATAGCACACATAAGAACTAGCACACATAAGAACTAGTACACATAAGAAATAACACACATAAGAAATAGTACACATAACAAATAGTACACATAAGAAACAGCACTCATAAGAACTAGCGCACATAAGAAATAGTGCACATAAGAAACAGCACACATAATAAATAGCACACATAAGAAATAGTACACTTAAGAAAAAGCACACACAAGAAACAGCACACATAAGAAACAGCACACATTAGAAACAGCAAACATAAGAAACAGCACACATAAGAAACAGCACACATAAGAAAAAGCAAAGATGACAAATAGTACACATAATAAATAGCACACATAAGAAATAGCACACATAAGAAATAGTACACTTAAGAAATAGCACACTTAAGAAATAGCACACATAATAAATAGTACACATAAGAAAAAGTACACATAAAAAATAGTACACATAAGAAATAGTACAAAAAAGAAATTTTGTATATAAGATAGAGCTCACATAAATATAGTACACATAAGAAATAGCACACATAAGAAAAAGCACATATAAGAAATAGACACGTAAGAAATAGCACACATAATAAATAATATACATAAGAAATAGACACATAAGAAATAGCACACATATGAAATAGCACACATAAGAAATAGTACACAAAAGAAATAGTACACATATGAAATGGCACACATATGAAATGACACACATAAAAAAAAGTACATATAAGAAATAGTACACATACGATATAGCACACATAAGAAATAGCACACATAAGAAAAGAAAAAGCACACATAAGAGATAGCACACATAAAAATAGCACAGATAACAAATAGTACACATAAGAAAAAGATACATAAGAAATAGCACACATAAGAATTAGCATATGTAAGAAATAGCACACACAAGAAATAGCACACACAAGAAATAGCACACATAAGAAATATTACATATAAGAAATAGCACACATAAGAAATAGTACACATAAGAAATAGTACACATAAGAAATAGTACACATAAGAAATAGTACACATAAGAAATAGTACACATAAGAAATAGTACACATAAGAAATAGACACATATAAGAAATAGACACATAAGAAATAGACACATAAGAAATAGCACACATAAGAAATAGTACACATAAGAAATAGTACACATAAGAAATAGTACACATAAGAAATAGCACACATAAGAAATAGTACACATAAGAAATAGCACACATAAGAAATAGACACATATAAGAAATAGACACATAAGAAATAGACACATAAGAAATAGCACACATAAGAAATAGTACACATAAGAAATAGCACACTTAATAAGAAATAGTACTCATAAGAAATAGTACACGTAAGAAATAGTACACATAAGAAATAGTACACATAAGAAATAGTACACATAAGAAATAGACACATATAAGAAATAGACACATAAGAAATAGACACATAAGAAATAGCACAGATAAGAAATAGTACACATAAGAAATAGTACACATAAGAAATAGTACACATAAGAAATAGTACACATAAGAAGTGGTACACATAAGAAATATTACATTTAAGAAATAGGCACATAAGAAATAGCACACATAAGAAATAGTACACATAACAAATAGCACACACAAGAAGGGAAGAAAGTTAGATTGCTGTGACGAGTACAGCAATCAATTAGGAAATATGTGACGTCATTGTAAGCGTTCACGACTCAAGTGAAATGTGAACACATCAACATCATCAACGACATCATCAACGACAAATCAACACTTTCTACACATCCATGTCTTCTCAGCTTCAGACACCCCAGGTATGGTGTCAGTCTCACCGGACCATCTCCGAACCATATCTAACAGAGAGCAATGTCTATACTCAGAAAGCAAGTAACGAACAACAGCACCAACATTTTTTTTAACGAGATGGTAGAATAAATTTTTTTCCGAATAAAAGAGAGCGAATTTCCAATATTAGGAAGAAACAATCATCATTTTTTGGCCATATAATGAGAAGAGAACAACTGGAATATATTGTAACAAGTGGAAGAATTGAGGGACGAAGAGTTAGAGGGACGCAAAGAGAAAAAATACCAGACAGCTTAAGAGAATGGCTTGGCAGAAAGTCAACAACAGAAATGATAAATAACTGTCGAGATCGAAAGTTGTGGAGAGACATGATCACCTACGCCAGCAGGCCCGGTACTTGATGATGATGATGAGATTTAAAATATGGACAATATCCCGAAGTTGATAGAAATTAATTTAGAATGACGTCATGGTAAATGTTTTATAATTGTCATCGTGTGTGAGTGATAATGGCACATGGAAGAAATAACGATTGACAGGTAAAGTATATGACGTCTGGAAATAGCTGAAATAATAAAATAGAAGTATCTTTACAAAATACAAGGGGAGAATATCTCCTCGAGAATCAAGAAAAGGGGAGACAAGCTTTGAGAAACCAAAAAAACAATATTACAACTGACAGATTTCGAACCTGAAGAAAAAAAAATTCTTAGATTACAAAAAGTTCAAATTGACATGACTGAAGCGTCAGTACTCAATTTTTATTATAACAGATATGCTTGCTGACACATCATTACCGTTTTATGTCAAGCATTGAATAAAACACATATTTATCTACGACCTTCTTTAATCAAATTTCTTTTTAAACGTGTTGTTAATTATCATCAATCCTGACTAGACCCAAGTCGTGTCCATGTAATATTAATCTCATTATCTACATGTACTTTATAATTTCATCTTTCTTTCCCTCAATCACTCGAAGAGCAAATTCTTTTAATTCCTCGCAATTAAAATAACGTTAAATGGTCGTAAAATCGCTTTGTCGTTGTTTACAGCATGTTATAATGTAACGCCCTTTTCTGTCCCACACATTCGACCGACTTCATCGCGACATTTCTTTTGCACGGTGTTGCCTTCTTTCTTCGATCCCTAGCTTGTATAAACTGGTTAAGCCTTACTTCTGGCTTGTCATAAATAAATGAGTAGGAAGTCAATAATGTGCAAGATATACTTAAATCCAAGGCCCTGATGTGTGCATTTCTTCCAGAATACCTCCGTTGAGACTCTTGTTTATTTCTTCCAAAATCCATCCGTTGAGACCCTAATTTGAGTATCTCTTCTAGAATACATTTGTTGAGGCCCCTCTTCAGTGTGTATTTTTCACATAATATATTCGTTGAGGCCATGCTGCTGTGTGTGTTGCTTCCATAATACATTTGTTGAGGCCCTGTTGTATGTATTTTTTCCAGAATATATCTGCTGATGGCCTGCTGCTGGGTATTTCATCTAGGATGAATTTCTTCGGAAATTCTTTGTTTCTATTTTATTCTGGCCAATAATGTTTTAAGTAACTCTCTCAGTCAAACTGTGCAATATATTGATTGTCCTGATATTTTCCTAACCAATATATGTCAACCGCCCGTACGCTACCGGTGCCCGGAATGGGAGTAAAGAAGAATGGCACAGTTCCCTGCCATGCATGTTTGTAAGAGGCGACTAAGGAGGGTTGGGCACTGGACTTGCTATCCCGTACTGTTAAAAAAATAATCCGAAAAAACGTCACAAACATGGACAAGTCAAAGAAATGTACCAGTCAGACACCAGTGGATAAAGAGATACAACGAAGACGATGGTGCTAATTAAGACAAACACTGCAGAAGCCAACTGAGAGTATTAAACAACAGGCCCTTTTTGGAATCCCAAGGTAAAAAGACAAAGAGGAAGACCAAGGAATTCTTGGAGAAGACAGATGGAAGCATAGATGAAGATGATGGGGAAGACATGGAATGATCTTAAACGAATGACAAGAAACAGAACGTCTTGGAAAGTGTTTGTTGAAGACCTATGCGAGAGGTAAAGAAAATATCCTTAGGCCTGGGGTTGAGAGGGATAAAGAAAATGTCCATAGACCTAGACTAGAGAGTGGTAAAGTAAATGTCAAGTAAATGGATGGTGAGACTTTGTATGTTGCCTATACTCCAACAAATTGTATAAATGATATGATTTTATTGAATCTGCATATTATCAATCCAAATGTTTAGCGAACATGATCCATTGAATCGCCTTTACACAAGCTAGGACCATCACCACTAATATCAGATAATGTCGTTCAGCATTCACATATCTTTCCTGATAACTCAAGAAGATATCAGATCACAAGATCAGTTCACTGGCCGTGGTAATTTGTTTAGTTAAGCTAGTTTGTTACTGTATAGATATTAAGCATTTTACTATTGTTTATAATTGTCTCTGGTAGCGGACTACAGTCTACTCTTTATCTACTTTCAGCTATCAAGGGTTTTTTTACGAAATCAATGCGATTACATTTCACTGCCCATCTCCGATTGGACTAGGTATTTGATCTTCTTAACTATTTGAGAACGATTTGAGAAAATAAACTTGATTACTCAAATTATAGTTCGAACTGCTCACCTTCTACTTTTTGAGCGAGCAATTAACCTCATCGTTTCAGCGATAATAAGGTCTACCTTATTACCACTGTTTAAACGTATTTCTCTAAAAAAAATAGCATCTGTTTTCCGCATATCAGCAAACCTACAACAACAAAGTTTTGGTTATTTGGTTATGGAAGTCCCCGGTATCACTGCAAACGAATTAAAATCCATAATTGCTCAACCGTCCTTGCCAGCGTAATCATCCGAATTAATATCTCATCTCCCAAACAAAGAAAGGTAACTGTTATCCCCATCGTAGCAGTCTCAGCACACGCCAGAAGACATAAGGCGAACCGCACAGAAAGTGAACACAGCCAACTGTTCCTTGTCATACGATAGCATCATTCATCGTCAACAATTGGAATATCGAAACATGATCAAAACGGATGAGACACACAGCTCACGGTGTGCACAGAGCACTTAACTCAGTAGCTCCTGCAAAGAGCCGGACTTGAAATATGAGGAAACTGCAACAAGGAACACTTTTCATGCATAGCCTCAATTGTTCCCGCTGCCTATCCGCCATATACCGGAAGTTCACGCCCTCTTGAAAATGATGATCGTCATATTTTTTTTAAATGTATAGCGCTTGATGATGTTAGGCCATCGTTGTTGACTCCAATTCCGAACATATAGACACACAGTTAGTCGTCTGATTATCCCCGTCGCACATCAAACAACAAAGATGTTTCGGACAAAATGCACGTGCGCGAGAGTTAACGAGTGTGTGCGCGAGTATGTACATAGGAGAGTTATAGTTGTAGCGACTGTGGTCACGTTTAATTATAGACCGAAGACCAAGTGGTTATAGGATCGTTTATCATGAAGAAATAGTATACATAAAGATCTGATCTCTCAGACAGACACGACAAACACTTAAGACTCATTGAGGACTGCTCTACTATCGCATCTGACCGTATTCGATTATTATTAACGTCTATCTCGTACTACTACTAAAACCATTTATAAATCGATAATCACTTGCTGGCCTCAAGGTAGGTCTTCTGCCGCTATAATTGTTGATTATTGTTAATTATAATACACTGTAATTAGCATAAAACCGTCTATATATGGCTCATATAATTAGCGCAAGCTGCTGAGATACACAGTTTATAGCAAGTAGCTTCAAATAATTACTATGCCTCACAACTGTGTTTGGCATTGTAGCGGGCAGTCTGTTTAGCTCGTGTTAATTAGTTATATGTTTAGTTTTGTCTCATATAGCTTGTACACAATTTATCGTGTTAGTTATTGTTGCATATACGAGTAGTATGTGTATATCTTGTGAAATATTTATTTAGTTTATTTTGGACTGTAAAGAAATGATAGTTATAACAGGAGAGGAAGTTCGTGTTGTTCTGGCGATTTAGAGGTAAGTGCTCCGTATACATAGACTGTAGTTTTTTTTTTTTATTTCTAAAACGATCCTACAAATATTCTATTATCGTAAACATGGAAAGTACTATCTCATAAATACATTATCTGTATGCCTACTAGTAAACCACAAAAATCGAAAATGTGCACAATGTATTAGAAAATGTAGCCTGCAGTTTTGGGTAGCATTATAAAGAAAATTTAGCGGGGTAGAGTTCTGCTCTACCAAAGAGAGGGGTAAGACGTCTCCTTTCCTCCGCTAGTCTCCGGGACACCCCGGGCAAGGTGGAGCTCCCGTTTAGCCCCCCTAGCAGGGTTATGTGAAGCCATTGGAGCAGGTGGGGGATGGTGTTGCGGGAGCAGCCGACAAGTAGTGCCGGTTATGGTCCCCACACCGCGATGGCAGGCAGAGAATCTCATGTATAGAGACAATGGCTGCCATCGCCGACTAGTACAGTCACTGCCAAGATGGAAAGGAATGGCAAACTACCTTCTTAAATTGCCAAGACTAATCATGACAAATCACACAAAAAGACAGCTCCTAAAAAACATCAGAAAGAAACAATCAACATTTTTCTGCCACATCACGAGAAGAGGAAAGTTAGAATACTTGGTTACAACTGGCAAAATAAAAGGAAAGAGAGATCGCGGACGACAAAGAGAAAAAATACTGGATAGCTTGGTTTCATGGCATGAAAAAAACAGTCAACAACAGAACTGATACGATGCACTGTAGATAGAAGATTGTGGAAGTACATGATCGCCTACGACAACCGGTATGGCACGCGATGATGATGATAAAGAAAAACACAGAATTGGATAATTAATTTCTGTCACGCAGCGACATACAACAGCAAATCTAAAGCTACTAAACCCAGCACATCATCATCAAGTACCGGGCCTACTGGCGTAGGTGATCATGTCTCTCCACAACTTTCGATCTCGGCAGCTATTTATCATTTCTGTTGTTGATCTTCCGCCAAGCCATTCTCTTAAGCTGTCTGTTATTTTTTCTCTTTGCTTCCCTCTATTTCTTCGTCTCTCAATTTTTCCAGTTGTTACAATATATACCTGTTGTTCTCTTCTCATTACATGGCCAAAAAATGATGATTGTTTCTTCCTAATATTGGAAATTAGCTCTCTTTTTGCTTTGACCTCTCTCAGAACATCTTCATTACTTTTCTTAGCTGTCCATGGTACTCTCAACATTCTTCTGTAAAACCACATTTCTACAGACTCCAAAACCCAGCACATACAAACCAGAATTGAAGCAAAGGTCGATTCGCATCACGTAATCTTCAACGGCCAACGACAGATTATATTTTATTCTTATATTATATTATTATATATTTTTTTAAATATATATTATATATATAATAATATATTATATATTAGTGATGTGGTTAATGTCTCCCCAGGTGGCCTTATATTCCCAGAAAAATCCGGTACCCAGTTATTAAGTTGAGCCTAGAAGTCATCATTCTGGACCTAAATCGCCCACTTGTCGTTCGTTGCAGCTTCACTCACTAACCACTAAGTTAAATCAGATATGAGGAGAGGATTAAACATAAACAGAGCATTTAACATCACCTCAGTATTGCAGCAGCCCATGAGTATTCTTCAGAGATGTAGCGGGCACTACAGACTTCTGGGTCGTCGACACGATTTTATTTATTTTTATACAAACGTTAGCGTACATGTACAAATGGAATACACCTTCTAGAGCATGTTCACTATTTCTTCGTAGGCCACAATGCCAAACATCACTTCTGCCTAGTCCACAATGACATACATCATTTCTTTCCAGCCCACAATGTCATACATCACTTCTGCCCACTCCACCATGCGTTACATCACTTCTACCCAGTCCACAATGTCATACATCACTTTTGCCCACTCCACAATGCAATACTCACTTTTGCCCAGTCCACAATGCCATACACAACTTTTACCCTGTCCACAATGCCATGCATAACTTTAGCCCAGTCCACAAAGCCATACATCACTTTTGTTCAGTCCACAATACCATACATAACTTGTAATATGCATGCCGTATATAACATATGGCATACATAATTTATGTCAAGCCCACAATGTCATAAATCATTTATGTCCAACCTACAATGTCATACATCATTTCTGCCTAGTCCAAAATGTTATGCATCACTTCTGCACAGTCCACAATGGCATACATCATTTATGTCCAGTCCACAATGGCATACATCATTTATGTCTAGCCCACAATGTCATACATCACTTCAGCACAGTCACCAATGCCATACATAACTTTTGCACAGTCCTCAATGCCATACATCATTTCTGCCCTGTCCACAATGTAATACATAACTTTTGCCCAGTCCACAATGCCATATATCACTTTTCCCCATTCCACAATGCCATACATCACTTCTTCCCAGTCCACAATGCCATACATCACTTCTTCCCAGTCCACAATGCCATACATCACTTCTGCCCAGTCCAAAATACCATACATCACTTCTGCCTAGTCCACAATACCATACATCACTTTTTCCCAGTCTACAGTGACATACATCACATCTGCCCAGTCCACAATGCCATAGATCACTTTTCCCTGTCCACAATGTCATACATATTTCTGCACAGTCCACAATGTCATAACTCTCTTTTGCCCAGTCCACAATGCCATACATCACTTTTGCCTAGTCCACAACGCCATACATCACTTTTCCCCAGTCCACAATGCCATATATCACTTTACCCCAGTCCACAATGCCATATATCACTTTACCCCAGTCCACAATGCCATATATCACATTTCCCCATTCCACAAAGCCATACATCACTTTTCCCCCATTCCACAAAGCCATACATCACTTTTCCCCCAGTCCACAAAGCCATATATCACTTTTCCCCATTCCACAATGCCATATAATACTTTTCCCCAGTCCACAATGCCATATATCACTTTTCCCCATTCCACAATGCCATATATCACTTTTCCCCATTCCACAATGCCATATATCACTTTTCCCCATTCTACAATGCTATATAATACTTTTCCCCAGTCCAGAATGCCATATATCACTTTTCCCCAGTACACAGTCATATATCACTTTTCCCCATTCCACTATGCCATATATCACTTTTCCCCATTCCACAATGCAATATATCACTTTTCCCCAGTCCACAGTCATATATCACTTTTCCCCATTCCACTATGCCTTATATCACTTTTCCCCATTCCACTACGCCATATATCACTTTTCCCCATTCCACTACGCCATATATCACTTTTCCCCATTCCACTATGCCATATATCACTTTTCCTCAGTCCACTATGCCATATATCACTTTTCCTCAGTCCACTATGCTATACACCTCAGAATATGCATAATTATGTTCAGAAAGTTATAGAACATCAATGAAACCCATATCTTGCCATGGAAACAAAACAGTACATCTGATTCACATTATCGTAACCTGCAAAGGGAAGAAGAAGACAAAGACGAAGATGGAAGATGATGAGACGGGAGAAGATGAAAAAGGGAGCGGGGCGGGGGGAGAGAATAAAATAATGTTCAAATTTTAAATTTTGAACTGCAATAGATAAATCAATCAATAGGGAAAGATGTCATAGTTAAAAGCCAGTGGAATGTTACATAATGCAGGCTTTGAAAACGTGCAAGAAGCATTAAGAGACAAGTTTGCACATGAAACACATAGGAAAGAGAAAATAAAAACAGAGGGAGACGAACTCTTGAGACAGAGACCAAGGAAATGGATTACGCCTGGAATACATTATAAGAGACAGGAAGCACAGAAAATAGGGGAGAGCTATTACTGTTAGCTTACATCTAATGGGTGGTAAAAATGTGAGAATAGAATAGAATAAAATCCCATGATAATGTTATCTCAGTTCTGCTACTCAGTATACAGCTGTTTGTTTTCATTTGAAAGTGGCATTTTTGTTCTAAATCTTGTAAATCTACGGGCGTTTATGAATGAAGATGTTCTGAGCTTTGTACGTTCCTTTCATTGTAGAAATGGACACTTTATGGAATTGGTTTCAATTTGTGACACCAGACATAAAAGGTAGAATTTCTAGCTATAGCCAAAAGGAATGATATTTACCTGTTAATGCTCTTCATGAAAAGATCAAATACTGGCAAATTTGAGACTTTCTGACGAGGCATTATTACATTTGTAAATACTCAAGTTTTAAAATGTCAAAATACAGCTTCATCTAATCACTTTGAATGTATAATTGAAAATCGTGTGTGTTTTTTTTTCGTTCGCCAGCTTTTACCTCTGACGAAGTCCCTAGAGACTAGGAACTGAATTTTTCGTGTTAATCCATTTTTCCCTGACAGTCGTGTGCACAGGGGTCCCTCGCCGCACAGGCAGATAACCCCGACTTCGGAGGTACACATATTTTTTTTCGTCGATAAGTAATTGACGTTTCAAGCCGGGCCTCGCTGCTGAGACCACGGGTGGTTGCCGCAGAGAGAAATCATAAATAAAAATCCCAACCAACTGGGATTTGAACCCACAACCTCTCTGTCTAGAGGCCAGCGTCTTGCCTCGAAACCAACTAGTCCCCCATGTGTGTTTCATTTTCCTGGAAAGACACAGATGAGCAAATCGACTAAAGTATGAATGACAAACGGTGAGAAAGTTAGCCTGCATTCGTCTGCTTGCAAGCTTCCACAAAAATTCACCTACGACCATCAAGCCCTCTCGATGTTGAAGGAGATATAGCTTGCGTTGTGAGAATTATTGAGCTGAAGTCAAGATGTCTGGTGCTAATATTACCTGTTTCTCCGTCCTAGAAATAGCGCGAACATTTATGCCGCATTTTAGTGTTTAAAGATATTTTGTCGGGAACATAATTCTAATGTCCACTTATAAAGTTCACTAGTTTCAAATGTCTGCGGTAAAGGACGCGTAATCGTGTTCTCTAGACAATAACACCTGCTGTGTCATTAAAAAGTTTCATTTCTACAACATTCTTCTTGCGTTAATTTCGTAAAGCTACGAATTGTAAATAGAGAAACAATATTAGCGGTTATCTAAATATGAGGAAATGTCTGTTACAAAATACAAGTAAGTAATTACGAACTTGTCAAGAAGTGGTAGAGTCAGAAATGATGCCGTAAGAGAGAGATTGAACATTAATTCAACTCTGAACTACATAGAGAGGCAACAAAAGAAACGATGTGTTAATCTTGAAGGAATGGTAAGAGAATCTATACCTTAGAAAACATATTTTAAAAGAAAAGATGGTCCGTAGTAGAGCCAGAGTGAGATGGACTGGCTGCTGAGATACGCTACAACGTGAATTAAACGAAGGTTAATGCTGCAAAATGGTAAGAACTAGAAATTTGTATTTGCCTCAACACTCGAAGTGGTAAAATAGGAAGTGGACTGAGTCACAGAGAGAGAAGCGAACATTTCAAGAGCTACAAATAAAGAAAACACATAGTAAAGACAGATATGCCCTGAATTGAACACGTTATGTATACAGAAGAGATCACGAGAAGAGCCATGCCATGGACGTGGGGACGGGAGTGAAAAGGAAGACTAGCAAGATCTGCCGAGTGAAAAACAGTAGAAACAAATCTAAGCAGAATGAACCAGACTGGGGTACTCTTGTAGAGATGGTGCAACGGGGTTGATGGAGGCTTTGTGTTGATGGTTTACAAGGGGCTCGAGCCTTGGACAGTCCGAGGTCAAGGAAGAGAAGAAGATGAAAGGAAGGGAGAAGGAAACAACAAAAACAGAAAGACGAATAAGAAAAAAAACAAGAAAAATGAGGTATGTGATAATGCAATCATATTTAGTAGGGGTGTCTTCTTATTAAAATTACTTACCACCGTGTCCACATATATATCCTGAAGCGTTGTAGGAATCTGCAGTTTTTTAGCCTGATCTAAATATGTCGCTATGACAGTTGTGAGCCCTCGCAGCTGCAGGATTTCTGTGATATTTTCTACCTTCAAATTTGGTCTTCCTAGTACCCTGTAGCGTAAAGTTGTACCCCCCTGTTGGCATGTAGTTAACCCCTATTTACTTGAGATAGCCGAAGTATTTGACCTACTATATTACTTTAACGTTTGATTAATAACTCATTTCCAATGCTTCAAATATAAACATCTCTCGTTCCGTCTTTTCTTGTTTACAGGAGAACATAGTACGCTGAATAGTTTCACCTCTGACCGTTCCATGTTTATTGATCAAGTTTGTAGGTGCCACCTTAACCTCAGCGCTACAACAATCCCTCCCCCCTGAGATGCTCATAGCATTTTCCAGACATATGCAATGGCATTTTTTTGTTTTTACAACAAAATTAACTCCAGATTCTAAAGATCACTTTAGTTTAGTTTAGTTTAGTTTAGTTTAGTTTAGTTTAGTTTAGTTTAGTTTAGTTTAGTTTAGTTTAGTTTAGTTTAGTTTAGTTTAGTTTAGTTTAGTTTATAGTTTATAGTTTATAGTTATGGATTTTCAAAAGCCCCCGTATCACTGCAAACGAATGTCAATCCATAATTGCTCAACCACCCGTGCCAGTGGAATCATCCGAATTAACATCTCATCGAATATCCAAACAAAGAAAGGCGCTGCAGTCTCCATCGTAGCAAACACAGCACACGTCAAAAGACATAAGGCGTATCAGCACCGACAGTGAATCTAACTGAACTGTCCTTTGTCATACGATATAATTCATCGTAAACAATCTGAATATAGAAACACCATCCCGATGAAACGCACGGCTCACGGTGTGCACAGAACACTAAACTCAGTAGCTCCGGCATCAAGCTGGACTTGGAATAGTATGGTCAAGGCAAAGAAATGCACATAAATGCATAACATTTCGATGCTGCAGTGAAATTAATTGTGAGGAGAAATGAAAAAATTAGAAGAAAAAAATAGAATACCATAGAATTATAACCACACCGTTTTTTCTCTTTTTTCTGTAACTATTTATTTTTTAATTTCTCCGGACTTGGAATATGAAGAAACTGCAACAAGGAACACTTTTCAGACAGTGTCTCAACGATTCCTTGCAGACTATCCACCATATTGACCAGAAGTCCAAGATTAGTTTAGTTTAGTTTTAATTTAGTTTAGCCGACAGATCATTTCCATTGCACAACGAACAACTGCATAGTTGTCAGCTCCCCTCTTCAGCACGCTCTGATGTATGAAGAACGCCTACCACACACTAACGAAAGCACTCCAAAATTGCTTCAGCTCAGATGCCAGAATTCCGTAGCACCGGTGAAGACAGTGCTAATGTAGAGATGTGTTATTTATCATTTGTCTGTTGTTGTTACATATACATTTGCGTGTTTGAATATGGCGATAGTTGGCATGCAAATAAATTACTCTTCTGCATTCTGTTTCATTTTATTTATTGAGTCTTCCGTCTAGTATGACAACACTTACCGAGAACTTGCATTCCGAAATACGTAAGGTCACCTTTGTCTATGTCCCTGGACATGCGGGAGTACGGGGAAATGAAAGAGCGGACAGGTTGGCTAGCTGCGCTGTCGTTAATGACGGGCAACCAATGGATTGGGCGTACATCATCAATGCCCTCCGAGATGTGGGAAAAGCACAGGACTTGGACAAATACAGATCCACGTTACTTCTTCGGATGATGGAGATACGAGCTAAGATGGGCACAGCCAGAAATTAGAAACTTAGTGGGCGTGTAAGAAGACTTATCAGCCAACACAGAACTGGAGTCGTCAGTCGCTGGACACTGCGGGACTTGCTGAGGAGGGGATCTGAGCACCTATGGACATGTTCGGAATGCAATCATGATGACCCGAATAAATAACTCAATAATAACTTGCATTCTGTTTTGTTTTAATTAGCGCAGGAAAGCATAGGAAAACTTGGGGGAATGCACACTTTTTATATCGATTCACAGTTAGACATGAATTGTTCCATAAACCTCCCTAGCGTACAGTATGTATGAACAGCGCCATATATAAAAGTTTGGAACTTGAAAACAAAATACTGTTTATCCTGGTCGAAATATTTGTTGAGCTTTTATTTAGTGCATTATTAACAAAGCACACATTTTCACCTTTATTTAAAATTGTTGTTCGCCATTCTCATGTGTCGTTCATTTCATTATGAGGCACTGATCGCCAAGAAGAATTATATACTTGTCGTTATCTTTTACAAACTGTTTCTTCCGACTCTATGCACGCTTTTCATTGCTTCTTTCACAGTTTCCCAACACGCTTTTCACTTCCTATTCTCAGCTCTCTATTGACCTACTTCTTTGTGAATTCTAAAACAAAAGTGATGAAATGGTTTGAGCTTGTTTCTATCTATCTCTATCTATTGTCCTTTCGAGCCGAAGGCGGCACATAAGGCAGAACCACAATCTCAAAAACAGAAACCTTTCGTGCCAAAATGGCACATATTGCAGAGATCGCTGCTTATAAAATCCATGGCTCTGTTTCCAAAACAATACTTTTTACAATAACAGCTACATAATAACAATTGAGCTTGTTTACTTATTTTTGATCCAATGTTATTATTTACTTTTCTACTTAGTAAATATTAGATTATCAAAATAAACATTATGTGCCATATCTAGCAAGAAATTCTGAGTTTCCAAACTTTCTTGCTTCTTGAATACGTCATTGCACTATCTTGTTCTCCCCTTTCTATCACTTACACTTTTCTATTCTTCAATTTTCCTTTTCCACAATATCATAATATCATTATAATATCAACCCCAACCCCTCGACGCTGAAAGGAAAATGAGAAAGGAAAGAAGACTTTCTCATATTCTTCATTTGCCTATTCAAACACTATCTATATATCTTTACCAGCTTTATGGCAAAATTTCATTTCTGGGATCTGCAGGGGTAGACATATAAGACCGGAGAATAACAGCCGCTTGTCTAGTGCTGTCGCCACGAGGTGTCCGCTTCTGAATTTGTATTTCATGTTCGATGTAATAAAACTTTTTACCCCATCGTTATTCGACCTGCATTCTCTTGCTTTGGACAGACAAGTTATTGATTCAGCCACCCTCTCTCAAAACACTATCATTTTCTACTTGTGTCTCACCAAACATTATCATTTTCTACTTGTGTCTCACCAAACATTATCATTTTCTATTTGTGTCTCACCAAACATTATCATTTTCTACTTGTGTCTCACCAAACATTATCATTTTCTACTTGTGTCTCACCAAACATTATCATTTTGTACTTGTGTCTCACCAAACATTATCATTTTCTACTTGTGTCTCACCAAACATTATCATTTTCTACTTGTGTCTCACCAAACATTATCATTTTCTACTTGTGTCTCACCAAACATTATCATTTTCTACTTGTGTCTCACCAAACATTATCATTTTCTACTTGTGTTTCACCAAACATTATCATTTTCTACTTGTGTCTCACCAAACATTATCATTTTCTACTTGTGTCTCACCAAACATTATCATTTTCTACTTGTGTCTCGCCAAACATTATCATTTTCTACTTGTGTTTCACCAAACATTATCATTTTCTACTTGTGTCTCACCAAACATTATCATTTTCTACTTGTATCTCGCCAAACATTATCAATTTCTACTTGTGTTTCACCAAACATTATCATTTTCTATTTGTATCCAACCAAACATTATCATTTTCTACTTGTGTCTCGCCAAACATTATCATTTTCTACTTGTGTTTCACCAAACATTATCATTTTCTACTTGTGTCTCACCAAACATTATCATTTTCTACTTGTATCCAACCAAACATTATCGTTTTCTACTTGTATCCAACCAAACATTATCATTTTCTACTTGTGTCTCACCAAACATTATTATTTTCTACTTGTATCCAACCAAACATTATCATTTTCTACTTGTATCCAACCAAACATTATCATTTTCTACTTGTATCCAACCAAACATTACCATTTTCTACTTGTATCCAACCAAACATTATCATTTTCTACTTGTGTCCAACCAAACATTATCATTTTCTACTTGTATCCAACCAAACACTATCATTTTCAACTTGTATCCAACCAAACACTATCATTTTCTACTTGTATCCAACCAAACATTATCATTTTTTACTTGTGTCCAACCAAACACTATCATTATCTACTTGTATCCAACCAAACACTATCAGTGAGTGAGACAGTGAGTAAGACAGTGAGTGAGTCAGTGAGTGAGACAGTGAGTGAGACAGTGAATGAGTGAGTGAGTGAGTGAGACAGTGAGCAAGACAGTGAGTCAGTCACTGAGCCACTCAGTGAGTTAGTGAAGAAATAAATATATTGATTACATAATTGAATTTTTTTTAAAAAAACGTCTTTTATTAAATAATATAGAAATTTATTTATTTACCACTATTTTAAACTCTTGTTATAATTTATCATATATATCATCTTTTATTAGACGAGTTAACTGTTTGATTCTGCTACTACCAGAATAGAAAGTTAAAATGCAACTGTTTTAAACAATAAACAGATGAGACAAAAGAAAGATTGGAAAAGAAAAGATATCCAGTTGTAGCTGATAAGTAATGAATTAAGTTTATGACCAAAAGTATAAAGTAACAGTTCCTGAAGGCCAGATTGAGATGCAAATGTAACGTCTATATATTGGTATACAAAATAAATATACTGCAGGCGAGCTGTTTTAAATAACATTGCATACATCCCATTATAAACATTACGATGCGAAAAATGTACAGACAACATATTCGAGACACACTTTTCGGTTAAACAACAAAAAATCGATTGTCACTAGGGAATCTGTCTTGTGTTAAATTTCCTACGTGGGTAAGTCTTGGGAACTCCTACAGACGTTTACGATGCCAGAAAGACATAGACATTTACGATGCCAGAAAGACATAGACATTTACGATGCCAGAAAGACATAGACATTTACGATGCCAGAAAGACATAGACATTTACGATGCCAGAAAGACATAGACGTTTACGATGCCAGAAAGACATAGACATTTACGATGCCAGAAAGACATAGACGTTTACGATGCCAGAAAGACATAGACGTTTACGATGCCAGAAAGACATAGACATTTACGATGCCAGAAAGACATAGACATTTACGATGCCAGAAAGACATAGACATTTACGATGCCAGAAAGACATAGACATTTACGATGCCAGAAAGACATAGACATTTACGATGCCAGAAAGACATAGACATTTACGATGCCAGGAAGACTTAATGTTTAACATTTACAAAAAAAAAAGTAATAAATCTCTGGAGAGATTTGGAACAAATCCCTAATCTCTAATTTGGTTTTTTAATGTTTGTGTTTTTGGTCTGTTGGTGAATTAAATTGAAAACTTTTCCCTGTTCAATTGGAAAACGGAGGTGGCTTGCTAAATGTTTTATATAAACAAGTGTTATGAACAACTACAATGAAATATATATTATCTCAGCATAATGTGTTTGTAAAATAAAGATTAATGTGGTTTTTCTGTTTGTGATGAAGTGTACTGAATATCATTCCCCGCGTTTGTTGTATAAATATGAACGATGTTATTGACATTTCTCAAATGTGGACTGTGTATAAAAACAAACAACATTATTGATATTTGTCAAAGTAAATATATTTTGGCTTCTACTTTTTTACTAATTCTACTTTCTATCACAGTAAGAAATCCTCCATCTGATATTAACAATAAACCAAATGTATTTAAAACACAGGGCTTATATATATATATATATATATATATATATATATATATATATATATATATATATATATATATATATAAATTGCACTGCAATTATTTTGACAGTAGAGGGGTTAATTAGAAGTCAAGATTTTATTAAATTTTGGCTATAAAGTTTAATTGGAGTTTGCGTCTTGTCATTGATGGAGTAGACAACTGTTAGCCACTTGCACACTTGCAGATAGAGTATGCATGAGAGTATTTAACCGAATGTATCATCAGTTGGAGAGATAACTCAGATCCCAGAGCTATAAAGTGCATGCTAATTATAGAAATGGAATTACAGTCATGAAGACTTAGATAATTCAGTTGATGAATGTATTCTAAAAGCTAAACTTTTATTTTAGTTTCAGTTAGAGAAGTATATAGTTCAAGTGATTCCAATGATTGTGCTCAACGACAATAATCTAGATAGATAGTTGGCTTATTTAGAACGACTCAAGCCGTGTTACAGTACCAGCGGAGTCTTGGCGAATAGCCACTAGCTGAAGTAGAATCGTTAATCAAGATTAGAACTCCAGTAAAGCCACAGACAGTAGAATTATTAATAAAACCACAAGGCCAAATGTTTCAAATAAATAACAGTGGTAAACCTTCTGAGCATCTCAGAATAAATGACATTAGTAATAGATACCTTCATCATCATCATGTGCCATACCGGTTGGGGTAGGCGATCATGTCCTTCCACAATCTTCTATCTATAGTGCATCGTATCAGTTCTGTTGTTGGCTGTTTTCCATGCCATGACACCAAGCTATCCAGTATTTTCTCTCTTTGTCGTCCGCGAACTCTCTTTCCTTTTATTTTACCAGTTGTAAACAAGTATTCCAACTTTCCTCTTCTCATGATGTGCCCGAGTAATAGATACAGCTTTCAGAAAATGCAATGATTGAAATTAAGTAGTAAGTTGAACTACAGTATGTATATATACTTTACCCATGGTTATTAAACCATATTTATATATGTTTTTGAAGATCAAGACGACGATTTAGTCAAATTGATTCTCAACTAGGTCATAATTAATGATGATTTCCAATCGAAGTTTTGATGTAAAAAAACATTGTGAAGTCTCCTTATCGTAATCGTGTGTGTAACATCACTGGGTTCAACATTACGTGTTATCGAGTTCGATCTTGATCGGCGGTTTCCAGGTTAAACCAGCCTTAAATGGGCACAGGATTCTTTTCTGTGAAAGTAAATCTGACTACATTACCCCAAAAGTCATGTGTCGAATGTCTGTACAAAATGAATGGCGCTAAGACCATATATACGCCCTCTATACGCCCAGTGGTGCGACGTAGCTCCTTAGGTTTTACTACTTTTACTTATTTGGTTACCATCGACACATTGTTTAGAGGGTAATATGGTCAACACTACGCCAATGACGACATTCTATCTTATAAAAAAAAATTACGCACACCCAATTAAGGCTGATGAACATATGAGCTGTCGTTCATGGTTATGGTTATGGTAATAGCTATGGTTATATTTATGAAAGGTCCCGGTATCACAGCAAACGAATTAAAATCCATAATTGCTCAATCGCCCGTGCCAGTGGAATCATCTGAATTAATGTCTCATCTCCCGATCAAAGAAAGGTAACTGCAGTCCCCATCATAGCAGTCTCATCACACGCCAAAAGACATAAGGTGAAACCGCACAAAAAGTGAGCACAGCCATCTGTTCCTCGTCATACGATATCATCATTCATCGTAAGCAATCGGAATATCGAAACGCGATCAAAAAGAATGAAATACACAGCTCACGGTGTGCACAGAGCACTTAACTCAGTAGCTCCTGCAGCAAGCCGGACTTGTAATATGAGGAAACTGCAATAAGGAACACTGTTCAGACACAGCCTACAATGATTCCTGCCGCCTATCCGCCATATTGACTGGAAGTTCACATCCTCCCGAAAATGTTGATCGTCCTATTTTTTTTTTTAAATGTTTAGTATAAAATGTATGTGTCGTTCATGTTTTGCGTTATTGTATAAACATATTCTGGACAATTTGTTGAGAGTTGCAGCTTTCCATCATGGATCAAAAATGCTGTTTTGTCAATGACGAAGCTTTGTAGCATAGATATGATATTACCTGTGACTCTAGTCTTCTTCGTGTTCTGAAGACGAAGAGTTCATTATTTGTAGGCAATGAATGCTAGATGGTTGGTTGAGTATGATTTAAATCAACTAATTCGTGGAAGGAGAGGAAGAAAAGTTAGAATACGGTGGTGGAGGAGGGGAAGAAAATATGAAGAACAGAAGAAAGAAGAAGAAATTAAAGATGGACGAGGTAGAAAGAAAAGAAGGTGGAGGAGGAAAATGAAGAAGAAGAGGAAGAACAGAAGAGGAAAAAAAAGATGGTAAAGGTAGAAGGAAAAGAAGAGAGTGAAGGATGAAGAAGAAGATGATGGATGTAGACAACAGAGAAGAAGGAAGGAGGATGTAGACAAAAGAGAAGAAGGAAGGAGGATGTAGACAAAAGAGAAGAAGGAAGGAGGATGTAGACAAAAGAGAAGAAGGAAGGAGGATGTAGACAACAGAGAAGAAGGAAGGAGGATGTAGACAAAAGAGAAGAAGGAAGGAGGATGTAGACAAAAGAGAAGAAGGAAGGAGGATGTAGATAAAAGAGAAGAAGGAAGGAGGAAGACAAAGAGAAGAGAGAAGAAGAAAAAGGAAAAAGACCAAGTAAATCTACCCATTTCTCTTTGAAATGGTGCATGTTAACATTGTAATTAGACCAGACAATCGACAGAGTTTGTTAAATTGTTCATTAGAAGAATCGTCATTATTTTAAATTTAACTTTAGAAATGCCTTGTTGTATTCATTGTTTATTTATTGTTTCTATTCTAACAGACGAAGGCGCATCAGACAGCCCGATGACGTTTACTGTGCGAAAGAAGTAACAGATTAGAACGTGTAGCTTTATCGAGATATAAGAAACATCAAACATCTGCAACATAATCTCCATTAACCAGAGGTTATTCAAATGCTCCAAAATGTTCCTTATATTTTGCCTTGGCGACAGATCCAAAAACAGTACATTTCGATGCTGCTTGGTCTTCAAAGTTTTGGATATTCTTTCAAAAACGCCCATGGTTATCAACAGCTTGAGCAAATTAACACCATGGAGCTCTATCAACGTTTAAGAAAGGGACATGTGATAGATAATTTCACTTTTATTTTGAAGATAGTGACATGTGATAGATAATTTCACATTTATTTTGAAGAAAGTGACATGTGATAAATAATTTCACATTTATTTTGAAGAAAGTGACATGTGATAGACAATTTCACTTTTATTTTGAAGAAACCCTTATGTTTCATTGTCGTGTTGAAGAGGTTATTCTCAAATTGAAACAATAATCTGGATTCAGCAAAATGTCAGAAGCAAACATAACCGAGTTCTTAGACGGGAACTACTTTCCAATGGGCGTTCTCACTTACAATGCCTCAATTTTCTTTGGCGTCAGCAGCTACATTGGTGGTGGAGAGAACGAAAGCGGTACACAGCACATCTTGACCAACGGGACACGGACTAAAGTTCTGTCTTCATCCGCGAGACAAACATTTATCATCAGACTAAGTTACTACACGTGCCCAGTTATAGTCATCGTTGGTTTTTTGTCCAATATTTTGGCATATTTGGTCTTCACGAGAACGCGGCTTAGAAAAGTCCCGTCGGTTCCATATTTGGCAGCAATGGCGGTTGTTGACACCGGCGCGCTTGTAACAGAGTTTATGCAATTTGGACTTAATCTACACGGAATACGTATCATTACCTGGGTGAGTAAAGGCAATTTTAGCGAAACTAGAGACAGTGTAGGTGGGATTGACAGACTGGCTGGGCAGTTAATGAGACGGATGTTCAAATAGAACTGCGCACAGACAAACGGTTAAATGCATAGCGATTAGAAAGACGATTAGACGTGGTTGTACTAGACACAGAAATGTTCAGATAAATCAGGTGTTATGAGACAAGCGAGCGATGAGACATCGCCTATTCGGTTAGATATAATCGTTTAAATGAACACACGCAATGACACATGAACACAAGATTAGATATATGACAGATGAACGAACACAAGATTAAATATAATGACACGAAAATGCTATTAGTTATAATGACACGAACAAAAATACGATTAGATATAATGACCAATGAACGGACATAAGATTATATATAATGACGAGTGAACAGACATAAGATTAGATATAATGACCAATGAACGGACATAAGATTATATATAATGACGAGTGAACAGACATAAGATTATATATAATGACGAGTGAACAGACATAAGATTAGATATAATGACGAGTGAACAGACATAAGATTAGATATAATGACGAGTGAACAGACATAAGATTAGATATAATGTACCTTGAACGAACACACGATTAGTTATAATGACTCTTCAACATACACGATATTAGATATAATGACGGTTGCACGAACATACAATTAGACAAAATGAATGAACAGGCACAAGATTAGATATAATGATGCTTGAACAGACATAAGATTAGATATAATGACACTTGAGAAGAGACAAGATTTGATATAATAACCTTTGAACGAACACACGATTAGGTAATTAGATGCTTTGACGCTGTTCACTTAACAGATGGTTGGGTGACTAACTCTCAGCAGAAATACATGCTCAGACAGGGAAGTTTATCCATGAAACCTACACATGTTCGTTTACAGAGTGTTACTTTGACAACTGATCCGTTAGACATATTGAAGTTTAGAATATATTTCGTCATTTTTGCCCTCAAACAGACGGTCTGCTAGATAGACTGAGCTATATGGTAGCCGTCATCAAAATAACGCTCAGACAAACGGCCTGCTAGTTAGACAAGTTAAGTGTACACTTCATTAGAATGGCGCCCGGACAGACGACATTTTAGTCAGACAAATTGAGAGTACACTTCGTTAGAATGGCGCCCGGATAAACGACCTGTTAGTCAGACAAGTTGAGTGTACTCTTCGCTAGAATGACGCCCAGATAGACGGCCTGTTAGTCAGACAAGTTGAGTGTACCCTTCGCTAGAATGACGCCCAGATAGACGGCCTGTTAGTCAGACAAGTTGAGTGTACTCTTCGCTAGAATGACGCCCAGATAGACGGCCTGTTAGTCAGACAAGTTGAGTGTACTCTTCGCTAGAATGGAGCCCAGTAAGACGACCTGTTAGTCAGACAAGTTGAGTGTACTCTTCGCTAGAATGGCGGCCAGATAGACGGCCTATCAGTCAGACAAGTTGAGTGTACTCTTCGCTAGAATGACGCCCGGATAGACGGCCTATTAGTCAGACAAGTTGAGTGTACTCTTCGCTAAAATGACGCCCGGATAGACGGCCTGTTAATCAGACAAGTTGAGCGTACTCCTCGTCAGAATGACGGCCAGAAAGACGGCCTGTTAGTCAGACAAGTTGAGTGTACACTTCGCTAGAATGGAGCCCATATAGACGGCCTATTAGTCAGACATGTTGAGTGTACTCCTCGCCTGAATGACGCCCGGATAGAGGGCTTGTTAGTTAGACAAGTTGAGTGTACCCTTCGCTAGAATGACGCCCGGATAGACGGCCTACTAGTCAGACATGTTGAGTGTACTCCTCGCTTGAATGACGCCCGGATAGACGGCCTATTAGTCAGACATGATGAGTGTACTCCTCGCCTGAATGACGCCCGGATAGACGGCATATTAGTCAGACATGTTGAGTGTACTCCTCGCCTGAATGACGGCCATATAGACGGCTTGTTAGTCAGACAAGTTGAGTGTACCCTTCGCTAGAATGACGCCCGGATAGACGGCCTATTAGTCAGACATGTTGAGTGTACTCCTCGCCTGAATGACGCCCGGATAGACGGCTTGTTAGTCAGACAAGTTGAGTGTACCCTTCGCTAGAATGGAGCCCATATAGATGGCCTATTAGTCAGACAAGTTGAGTGTACCCTTCGCTAGAATGGAGCCCAGATAAACGGCCTGTTAGTCAGACAAGTTTAGTGTATCCTTCGCTAAAATGGAGCCCAGATAGACGGCTTGTTAGTCAGACAAGTTGAGTGTGCCCTTCGCTAGAATGGAGCCCATATAGACGGCCTATTAGTCAGACAAGCTGAGTGTACCCTTCGCTAGAATGGAGCCCAGATAGACGGCTTGTTAGTCAGACAATTTGAGTGTACCCTTCGCTAGAATGGAGCCCAGATAGACGGCTTGTTAGTTAGACAAGTTGAGTGTACCCTTCGCTAGAATGGAGCCCAGATAGACGGCTTGTTAGTCAGACAAGTTGAGTGTACCCTTCGCTAGAATGGAGCCCATATAGATGGCCTATTAGTCAGACAAGTTGAGTGTACCCTTCGCTAGAATGGAGCCCAGATAAACGGCCTGTTAGTCAGACAAGTTTAGTGTATCCTTCGCTAAAATGGAGCCCAGATAGACGGCTTGTTAGTCAGACAAGTTGAGTGTGCCCTTCGCTAGAATGGAGCCCATATAGACGGCCTATTAGTCAGACATGTTGAGTGTACTCCTCGCCTGAATAACGCCCGGAGCTGCCTTTAAACAACTTATAGAATGCCTAAAAGAGATACATGTAGATGACATGGACTTACGACTAATATGTAATCTATACTGGGAGCAAACAGCAATAATAAAATATAACAAAGAGAACTCTACACCCATTGATATAAAAAGAGGAGTAAGACAGGGATGCATTCTATCACCAAGCTTGTTCAATCTATACACTGAGGAAATCTTTAAAAACATCATAGAGATGCCAGGCCTACAAATTAATGGAAAGATAATCAATAACCTAAGATATGCTGACGATACTGTACTACTAGCAGAAAATCCTAAAGATCTACAACAATTACTTAATGAAAAAACATCAGAAGCAAAAAAATATGGACTAGATATGAATATAAAAAAGACTAAAACTTTTATCACAAACAAAGAGAATACTCAAACCCACAAGTGGATATCAAATTTGAAGGTATAGACCTGGAGACAGTTCAGAACTACAACTACCTGGCAGTGATGGAAAATGTACAACTGAAATAAACAAAAGAATAGGAATGGCAAAAAGTAATATTAATGTCATGAGGAACATACTAACATCAAAACAAATAACACCAGGGCTAAAACTAAGAATAGCAAAATGTTAAATCTTCTCAATATTCCTATATGGTGCAGAAACATGGACATTAGACAAGAACACAGAACAGACAATTGAAGCCTTTGAAATGTGAATATATAGAAGAATAGGCAGAATTGGATGGAAGGAAAAGAAAACAAACGATGAAGTCTTAAAACAATTTAAAATGATAAGAGAACTACTAAGCACAATTTAAACAAGACAAATGCGTTTTTTGGGCCATGTTAAAAGACACAACAGCCTACTAAAAGTAATCCTGGAGGGGAAAATACAAGTTAAAAGAGGCAGACCAAGACAAACATGGACCAGTAACATCAGCCTATGACAATCTGCACCATCAAAGCAAGAGACAGAGCAGAATGGCTCTCCATGGTAGCCAACCTTCGTTTGCAGAGACGGCACTCGATGATGATGATGAAAGTAACATAAAATAGTATAAAGCAGCTAAAATGATAGAGAGATAGAGAGAGAGACAGAGAGAGAGATAGAGAGAGAGATAGATAGAGAGAGATATATAGAGAGAGATATAGAGAGATGGAGATAGAGAGATATATATAGAGAGAGAGATAGAGAGAGATAGAGAGAGATAGAGAAAGAGAAAGAGGAGACAAACTATGACGTTTCGGCAGAAACCTTCATCAGGTACACCACACAAACTATTTTAAAATAATAAACACAGTAACACTGATCTGAAAAATGGCGATAGGAAACGCCGGCTAGGATTTTTGTTGTTATTGGTCACATTATTAATAGATAATATGACATTTAGGATTTAATTGGACCGAAGGGGAGCCATATAGTTAACAATTAGAACGGGGGGAGGGGCTTTCATGAAGGTGGGTGAAAGGAGGGGTTCCCTAGAGTGTGATGAAAAAGAGAAAAAAGAGGAAAAACAGAAAAGACATGTATGCAAATGGGGAAGAAGAAGAGGAGAGGTAATAAAGACAGCGCAGGGAGGAATAAATATTGAAGACATGAAAGAATGGGAGAGGAGGCCAGTGATTGAAGAAAATTGTGAAAAGAGTTTAGACCTCTCAGATGGAGAAAAACACAGCCAAAACAGGCTATGAGTCGGGTCTCCAATGTGGACCGACTGTGAGTTGGGTCTCCAATGTGGACCGACTGTGAGTTGGGTCTCCAATGTGGACCGACTGTGAGTTGGGTCTCCAATGTGGACCGACTGTGAGTTGGGTCTCCAATGTGGACCGACTGTGAGTTGGGTCTCCAATGTGGACCGACTGTGAGTTGGGTCTCCAATGTGGACCGACTGTGAGTTGGGTCTCCAATGTGGACCGACTGTGAGTTGGGTCTCCAATGTGGACCGACTGTGAGTTGGGTCTCCAATGTGGACCGACTGTGAGTTGGGTCTCCAATGTGGACCGACTGTGAGTTGGGTCTCCAATGTGAACCGTCTGTGAGTATCAGAGGAACAAGAGACGATGCCGGGAACCCGGAAGTCATCGGATGTATGATGGCCTGGAAATCTGAAATGGGAGGAGACGGAATTGCCAGCATCACAACGTTGTACAAGTGTTCACAGACCCTATACCCTAAATATTCTTTTCGACATTTTTCAAATCAGTGTTAATGTGTTTATTATTTTAAAATAATTTGTGTGGTGTACCGATTGAAGGCTTTTGCCGAAACGTTGTAGCTTCTCTTGTCTCTTTATCAATTTAGCTGCTTTTGGAAAACAAACCAGTAGAAGAGATCGATAATTTTATCTATCTTGGAAGTCATTTTGATTGGGAAGGGGATACAAGCAAAGAAATTAGAATAAGAACAGCTAAAGCAGCAATGTGTTTCAGAAGCCTTGCAAAGTTGTGGAAATCAAACACTCATCAGCACAAACACAAAACTTAGACTATTCATATCAAACGTACTATCAAGTCAAAAGTTGTGGAAATCAAAACTCATCAGCACAAACACAAAACTTAGACTATTCATATCAAACGTACTATCAAGTCAAAAGTTGTGGAAATCAAACACTCATTAGCACAAACACAAAACTTAGGCTATTCAAATCAAATGTACTATCAACCCTTACGTATGCGCGTGAAAGCTGGAAAACAACAAGAGATATAGAAACAAAGTTGAACGCATTCGAAAATAACTGTCTAAGGAAAATACTTGGTATAGCATGGAACGAATTCAAAACGAACAAGGAAATTAGAGAAATCGCCAATCAGCCACTAATATCTTCAGTAATAAAGAAAAGACGATGGTCATACGTTGGACATGTGATGAGAAGAGATAATAATCGAATAGCAAAGCAAGCCCTCATATGGGAAACAACAGGTAAAAGAAAAAGAGGAAGACCCAGGGAGACACTGAGAAGAACATTGATGAGAGAGGCAAGAGCAGCAGGAGTCGGCTCCCTCAATGAGATAGAACTGCTTGCACAGAACAGAGACAGATGGCGAGATTTGATAAAATATCTTTAAATGAAAACTGCTAGAACAAAAATTCATATAGGAGAAGGTGTATCTTGGTCTACGCCCTATGGGCCGGTTACGGCTCGAAAGGTCCTTCAGTTCAGTACTATCAACCCTTACGTATGTGTGTGAGAGCTGGAAAACAACAAGAGACATAGAAATAAAGTTAAAGCATTCGAAAATAAATGTCTAAGGAAAATACTTGGTATAGCGTGGAACGAATTCAAAACAAATGAGGAAATTATAGAAATCGCCGATCAACCACTATTATCTTTCTCTCTCACTCTCTGCGATCATGTCTCAATCAGAGTAGGATTCCAGACTTTCTTATGAAATCAGCTGTCAGTTTAAGTGTTCCGATTGTCCCATATAGCTCCAGGGAGATGGGTGTGGACCACGTTGTCCTTCTCAGGTCTGTGTACTGGGGGCAATCCTGTAGAACATGTTTTGTTGCCCGGTGTACAGTGGCATTGGCTGGTTGTATCTATCTTGAATTTGGTGAACATGTGGTTTCTCATTCTATTGTGGCCAGTGCATAGGCGAAGTATGATAACTTGATCCCTCCTTGATAGTTGGAGGTATCCGTCCCTCTCGTTATGCTTTGGGTGTTCTCGTTTCCATTTTCCATAAATGTTTCAGGAATCAAAAAAAAGACGATGGTATGTTGGACATGTGATGAGGAGAGATAATAACCGAATAACAAAGCAAGCCCTTATGTGGAAATCAACAGGTAAGAGGAAAAGTGGCCGACCCAGAGAGACACTGAGAAGAACATTGATCAGAGAGGCAAGAGCAGCAGGAATCAACTCCCTCAATGAGGTAGAGTTGCTTGCACAGAACAGAGACAAATGGCGAGATTTATAAAAGATCATTACAAGGATTGAAAACTGCTAGGTTAAAAATTTAGATAAGAGAAAGAGTATCTGGGTCTACGCTCTATGTGCCGGCTACGGCTCGAAAGGTCAATAGATAGATATAAACAGTTTTATGTTTATTTTACATTGTTTTCTGAAGCTCTACTAACGGTCCCGCATAGTATATTTTATTTAATCTCTGCTTATCTCTTCTAAAAATAAAATATAATTGTATGTGATTAATATGTGGTTTTCACATAAACATGTGATTTGTACCGATTTAACGATGATGTTTTTTTATTAATAACTATTTTTGTAGACTTATGAACCTTTAACAAGTTCTACATCAAATACCATGATATTCGAGAACTTTTATAACAAAAAGACACAGCTCTCTTTATAATCTGATGGATCTTAACAGCAAGTAACATACAGTAACAAATACTGTTAAAAATAAAGCCTGTATTAAAACACTAAACACAACGTGTTACTTCATTTTAAATCGAAATATTAGTGTGTTTAGTCTTGTCTTGGGGAGCCGCGATAGCTCAGTGGTTAGTGAATTCGATTACAAAGGACAAGAGGTAGGGTTCGATCCTGATCGACGGCTTCAAGGTTCAGCCAGTCTTAAATGGGTACCGGTTTTTTTTCTGGGAAAGTAAAGCGGCACGTGCGGAATACCGACCACATTACTCTAAAAAATCATGTTCTGAAGGTCTATAAAAATGAATGTCGCTAGCACTGTATTCCCTATACGTCACTTGGCGTGACGGGGCTCTTTACTTTACTTTACTTTACTTTACTTAACTTAGACCTGTCTTATTCTCACATCCGTCACATCCTCCTTTTCATGCATGTATTTATTGATGTACTTTTGTCTCCTTTTTAGCAGACCAAAGTGATTTGTATGTTTATTCTTCAGTACAAAAACAAAATAAATGACAAAATACACAATGACAGAATACGCAATGACAGACAAAGAAGACCAGACACACAATGCATCAATAACTCTAGATATGAATTCTATTTGATTCCAGTCATGGGTATGTCAGTACACGACCTACTTCAGCTTCGTGTTCATCTTCCTGTGTATCTGGTACCCGGTGGCGTTGTGTGTGGAAAAGTTTATCAGCGTCTACTTCCCGCTTCGGAAAGCTACTCTATGTACAACCTTCAGAGCCAAAGTGGTTGTTTTATGTAAGTAAAAATAGCTATCTATGTCAATGGTAGTGAGAAAGAGAGTTCATCGGTGCTATGTGGAGATGATTCTAATCTTTGGAAGCGAATCATGAATAGTAGACAAAGAATTGAAAAGACTATTAGAGGCCACAGAGATGGGATTTCTCAGGAGAATGTTGAAAGTTCCCTGGGCACCTAAAAAAAAAAAGGACATTCTCACAAAGTCCAACAAAAAAACGGGAGCTCCTAAACAACAACAAAAAGAAACAATCAACATTTTCAATGCACATTATTAGAATAGGAAAGTTGGAATAATTGGTTACAACTGGTAAAATAAAGTGAAAGAGAGATTGCGGATGACAAGGAGAGAAAATACTGGATAGTTTTGGTATCGTGGCATGAGTGAACAACAGAATTGATACGATGCAATGTGGGTAGAAAATTGTTAAAAGACATGATCTCCTACGCCAACCGGTATGGCACGTGATGGTTAAAAATAGCAGATATGTTCTGACTTTACATTCATGACATTGGTCATATGTGAATCAAATTAGTTGATTATTTCTTATGGTTATGGATGGCCCCGGTATCACTGCAAACGAATTCAAATCCATAATTGTTCAACCGCCCGTGCCAGTGGAATCATCCGAATTACTAACATCTCCCAAACAAAGAAAGGTAGCTTTACTCCCCATCATAGCAGTCTCAGCACACGGCAAAAGACATAAGTCGAAACCGCATAGAAAGTGAATGCAGCAAACTGTTCCCTGTCATACGATATCATTGTTCATCGTAAACAATTGGAATATGGAAACACGATCAAAACGGATGAAACACACAGCTCACGGTGTGCACAAAGCGCTTAACTCAGTAGCTCCTGCAAGAAGCCGGATCCCTTTAGAGTCAATGGGTTTGTCATATGTGTGTACTAGAAGCGGTTTATGTACTTCATTTAGTCAAGATGATGGTCTTACATGAGAAACTTTAACTCTTGTGTATACTTCATTTCGAGTTGAAGTGGTGGCCATACTGGGAGCTCTTGTTAATAATGCGAGTTAAAAAAGAAATGCTTTTAATATGAAGATACCAATAGATGATGCAAATATACAAATAGTTAATACGAAGATACAAATAGTTGATACGAAGATACAAATAGTTGATACGAAGATACGAATAGTTTATAGGAAGACTAAAAATTGAAATTTTGTTGATAATTTTTAAAACTGAAATATTTTTTATAAGAAAACAAATTGAAAGCTTGTTCTTTTATTAAAATTTAAATATTGAAATGTTGTTTAGAAGAATAAAAATTATAATTTTATAGATAAGAATAATAAAATTCTAAATGTTGTGGATAAGAAGAATATCAATTTAAATTTTGGTAGTACGAATTATCTGTATTTATTGTTGAGGTCTCTCTTGTTTCACATGGACCAATTTAGACCAGAATAAAAATAGTTCTTAAATGTTACTTAGAGCCAGTCTTAACATATGGTTGTGAATCATGGACAATAGGACAATAGACAAGGAAATCACTGGAGTCTGTAGAAATGTGGTTTTACAGAAGAATGTTGAGAATACCATGGACAGCTAAGAAGAGTAATGAAAACGTTCTGAGAGAGGTCAAAGCAAAAAGAGAGCTAATTTCCAATATTAGGAAGAAACAATCATCATTTTTTGGCCATGTAGTGAGAAGAGAATAGCTGGAATATATTGTAACAATTAGGTAAATTGAGGGACCCAGACAGCTTAAAAGAATGGCTTGGCAGAAGGTCAACAACAGAAATGATAAATAACTGTCGAGATCGGAAGTTGTGGAGAGACATGCGCACCTACGCCAGTAGGCTCGGTACTTGATGATGATGATGATGATGACGAGTACGAATTAAAACTCAAATATTGTTGATAAAAAGAATTAAAATTGTGAGTTATTGTTGGTCTTTCTTTCTTTCTTTCTTTTAGGTTTGATGATTATGGCTGGAACATGTTACTACTACGTCATCTACATGGTGGGACCATTTGGCACAACATTTATCATCTGTGCGGTATGGGATGTGTTTCGTAATGACTTCTCATACTTAATGAACTTGGACGTCGTGTTTGTCATCGTTCTACCTAACTGTGTCCTCGTCGTTCTTTTGGTTCTCATCTGTTTGCGAGGCTGCGAGTATTATCGAATATCCTCGGCAGTGGATGTCTCTAACAGGACGGGCTCCACAAGACATACTTCTCTACGGGCGCCTGTCAGGGTGACCAACGTAATATTCCCTGTTGTCTTTATAGTGTTACTTCTCAGAGTGCCTGTTGGTTTACTGAGGATATATATGGCTCTCAATGGTGCAGGACTACCACCAAAGAGACTAGTAGACTTTCAGAGTGTTCTTATTTACGCTGGTCGGTTCGAGTGGGTGGTAAAGTTATATGTTTACCTTGTGTTTTCGCCCAGCTTCCGGCGCAGGACCAAGTCATTATTGTGTGGAATCAGGGCTAAACTAAAGAAGATCAGATGTCGCCAGGACTCGTTTGATGACGACGAAATGGAAGGTATAGCTACGGCTGCCAGGATTAACCTTCCGGAACGAGGAGATCGCGAGAATAACGTACGAGCGTGCCTTATGGTGTCAGACGTGTAACAGTGTTGAGTGTTACAAGTTGTACACAACAAGTGTTAAAATGACCGTTGTGTGTTCTGGAATATTCTTGTTATCCATGCGGCATAATTAAGTGGATAGAGAATTGATATCGTAAATAAAACTTATCGGGTTACCTCTCAATGGCCTCATTATGGTCCAGCCTACTCAACTTCCATTAACTAACTCTCAGCGTTAATGGAACTAGTTGGATCATCATGGTAATTATGAAGAAAGTGTTCTATCGTCGATAATTTATTTATTAGATGGATTAACACTTAATGCTTTATCAAACCAAGTTTTATTTTATTGGACTTTCTCAACTGTATTGGTTGCTTGAGATTGCCAGACTTGTGTGTAAGAGCAAATAATGTTTGTTTTTCTTCTTTATATGTAAAATGAGTGTATTGAAACAGCGCGCACGTTTAGTAAAGTGCCTCCTTTTTAAAAAGAAAAAAATAATAATCTCAGATAGTTGTATGACCAAAGGGGAAGCATTTCCCGCGATCGGTCCCGTTCTAAATAGACACAAATGTGAAACACCGCAATTGACGAATGACCAGTTCTGTGTACTATTAGACCAGTTCTGTGTACTATTAGACCAGTTCTGTGTACTATTAGACCAGTTCTGTGTACTATTAGACCAGTTCTGTGTACCATTCGGACCAGTTCTGTGTACTATTAGACCAGTTCTGTGTACTATTAGACCAGTTCTGTGTACTATTAGACCAGTTCTGTGTACTATTAGACCAGTTCTGTGTACTATTAGACCAGTTCTGTGTACTATTAGACCAGTTCTGTGTACTATTAGACCAGTTCTGTGTACTATTAGACCAGTTCTGTGTACTATTAGACCAGTTCTGTGTACTATTAGACCAGTTCTGTGTACCATTCGGACCAGTTCTGTGTACTATTAGACCAGTTCTGTGTACTATTAGACCAGTTCTGTGTACTATTAGACCAGTTCTGTGTACTATTAGACCAGTTCTGTGTACTATCCTGATCCGTTCTGTGTACTATCCATAAGAGTTAGATATAAAATATTGATGCTGCACTAAATGTTGTAGCTATTTAGTATATATTTTAGTGTTGGACATTTAGTTACTTAAAGTTGTAGTAATCTGTCAAACTATACTTTTATACAGTAGCAAATAGCTGATATAATGAACATGTGCTAACAAATTAACATAAATAATTATACAAATAAAATTTACAGTAGTTACAGAAAATTAATGAAAGAAGCAAATCAGTAAATACAAGATAATCCCAAAGGAGGTAAATATAAGGGCTTTGCAGGAGACAAAGTGCTGACGTTTTCCGCTAATAATATAGTCGCTAATAAGCAACACACTCAGTATGACATTATTCGAGCTGTTTCACTTTCCCTTATGCCTTCCCCTATGGGTGTCTGTGTTATATTTTATTGTAATGTGGGTTGTTGTTTACTGTTTAAAAAAAAAAACAATGTGCACCTCTCCATCTCTAGAACATCAATTACCGAATTGGTTCATTTTTTTCTGCCCCTACTCACCTGTTGTTTAGTCTGTTACAAGGCCTATCAAAGTGAATAGAGCAGGATCTTGGTCCGTTCTGATTTAATATCCCTGTGCATTCAGTCTGCTTTAAGTTTACTGGCCACTTTAATCCAGGTGCGTTGAGGGGTCTTTTATACAGATATAGAGTCTTACCTCTCTTTCTTCTAGCTTCTTCTCGTATTATCGTGTCATGTTGTTTTCTTTGTTCATGCTTCACTTCTTTCTGTAGGTCTTCAAAAAGCTCTCACCCCCCACCCACTCCCCCCCCCACACACACACAAAATACACTCTTTCACCTCTTGAATAGTATGGAATAAAAATACATCATCTCAATGTGGCTAAACCATTTTACTTTAGCCTCTCTGATAGCTCAGTGGTTAGTGAACCGGACTACAAAGGACAAGAGGTAGAGTTCGATCCCAACCGACGATCTGGTTCACCCAGCCTTTAACGGGTACCGGATTTTTATCTGGGAAAGTAAAGCGGCACAGGCGTAATACCGACCACATTACCTCAAAAATCATGTGCTGAAGGTCTGTAAAATTTATGGTCACTAATACCATATTCCCTATACGCCACTTGGCGTGACGGGGGTACTTTACTTCTTTTCAGCACATGTTTTTTTGGGGGTAATGTTGTCGGTATTACGTTCGTGCCACTTTACTTTCCCATAGAAAAATCAAGTACCCATTTAAGGAGGGGGAACCCGAAAGCCATCGGTTGAGATCGAACCCTACCTCTTGTCCTTTGTAGTCCAGTTCAATCCAATTCTCTCAATGTGGCTAGACCATTTTACTTTAGTCTCTCTGATATTCTCACATTCAGAACGTCTAAACCAATCCAGTCATCTCTGGGGTGATGGTTAGTGTTGGCATTTTTGTTTTCTTCTTGGAGGGGCCTTCCTCAGACTACATTCTGTGTATTATTAGACAACCCACAAGAACTGTGTTTAAAAATATAACGGGAAGTCGATGTTGTTTTCTTTTTGGAGAAGCAAACTCATTCAACTTCAGACTTAGACGTTGTTAGACTGCTAGCAATAATTGTGTTACGAAATGTAGTGGGAACAACTTTTCGTTTTCTTCAATGTAGTCAAGTAAAGTATTCTATTAAAACATTATAATTTGTAAACGTAATGTGGTTTCGAAAATGACTCGCGCTGACCAAGCAAGCCGGAGTTGTTTGAATCATTGGGCAGCAACCCAGGTTTTTAAAACTCTCATGACCCAGCCAACCATCCCTACAACCATTGCCACCTGATAAAGGCAACACCTTCGAAAGTTTATTATCAAATATTGGATGGCAACATAGCATAATATTGTATCGATGCCGTTGCTATGACAACAATTCACATATTTTGCCTTCAATTTTACCTTAATCTTTAATTGTTTTCTCTCTATCTACGTGATAGAAACGTCACAATAGCAAAATGCCTTTTTTTTAAATGAAAGCATCTTGAGTGTATTTCTGTTTTAACCCACATCTTATCTCCAAGTAATGAAAAATACGTTTCTATTTAAATGTTTAGAAGATCGTCGAGGAGAGGTTTTCACTTGTCTGCATCAATCGCATCTTATATACAAATTTGCATTCAGAATTGAACAATATACATTGAGATTTAGCTTCTCTTTATTTAACGAATATTTATGTTCCTAATTGATAAATGATTGTTGGAGTTATTTCTTTCACATTGAGAATGCATTGTAGAAAGGAGAATTAAATTAACATATTTCCTAAATATTACAGAGAAGTTACACATTTATTCATTCTTTAAGAGTTAAGTTACACATTTATTCCTTCTTTAAGAGTTAAGTTACATATTTATTTATTCTTTAGAGAGAAGTGACACATTAATTCATGTACTAGAGAGAAGTGATACATTAATTCATGTACTAGAGAGAAGTGATACATTAATTCATGTACTAGAGAGAAGTTACATATTAATTCAGCCATTAGTAAGAATTACCAACTGATTCATCTATTAGAGAGAGATTGCCCATTTATTTATTCAGTATCGAGAAGTTACACATTGATTCATTTAAGTTAAAGTACCCCCCGTCACGCCAAGTGGCGTATAGGGAAATATGGTGTTAGTGACCCTATATTTTACAGACCTTCAGCACATGATTTTTTTGGGGTAATGTGGTCAGTATTACGCCCGTGCTGCTTTTACTTTCCCAGAAAAAATCCGGTACCCATTTAAGGCTGGGTGAACCCGGAGCCGTCGGTTGGGATCGAACCCTACCCCTTGTCCGTAGTAGTCCAGTTCACTAACCACTGAGCTATCACGGCTCCTACTAATTTTTAGGGAATTAGTAAAACCCAGGTGTCCTCGCCAGGATTACGAACCCCGGCTGTTGCCGTGGTAAGCCAACCGCCTATCGATTGCGCTAACCGGACACCCCATTGATTCATTTATTACAGAGAAATTACACATCCAATCATTCGTTGCAGAGAAGTTTCACATTATTTCATTCGTTAGTGAGAGATTACACATTAACTCCATTCATTTGTGAAAATATACATGAAAATATACATGCATTTATTTGGTGTATATTTTCACGTAATTCAAAGAACTTGACATCAAAACACTTTGAGTACTTTGACCTAACAGCATTTTAGCTTAATTTTGTTTTTTTATATCATAGTGTACATGTGCGCTCACGCTTGGGCTTTTATATGCTGATGTGTGCAGAGACTTTTAAGTGGGTCCAAATGTATTACCTTTACTTAAGACTTGTAACCACTTTGTCTTTGTTTTTCTGTATTTTTGTCAAATTAACCTCATTGTACCTATCATCAACTTTGCCTTCAAACAACAATGTACAAAATATTAATTAATTTAATTATAATTAGAAAAAAACTAGCATCTGTTATCCCAGATACTATGTTAGACCGTCAATTTTGACATAAATGAATATGTTATTTAATGATATTCAAGACTTTATTTATGTCCATTACAGACATCAGTTAATTTCTGTACCTGATTCCAGCTAGTTAATTTTTTTTTTAAAATAGCGAAATGAATCTCTGATAATTGTTTATTATATAGCGGTTTGTCTAACAGATATTTATGTTATAGCTAACTGACTATCTTATAGTGGTGTATCTTATAGCTAACAGTCTATCTTATAGTAATGTGTCTTATAGTTAACTGACTTTCTTATAGTGGTGTGTCTTAGAGTTAACTGACTTTCTTATAGTGGTGTGTCTTAGAGTTAACTGACTATCTTATAGTGGTGTGTCTTAGAGTTACCTGACTATCTTATAGTGGTGTGTCTTAGAGTTACCTGACTATCTTATAGTGGTGTGTCTTATAGCTAACTGACATCTTATAGTGGTGTGTCTTATAGCTAACTGACTATCTTATAGTGGTGTGTCTTATAGCTAACTGACTATCTTATAGTAATGTGTCTTATAGCTAACTGACTATCTTATAGTGGTGTGTCTTATAGCTAACTGACATCTTATAGTGGTGTGTCTTATAGTTAACTGACTATCTTATAGTGGCGTGTCTTATAGCTAACTGACTATCTTATAGTGGTGTGTCTTATTGCTAACTGACTATCTTATAGTGATGTGTCTTATAGCTAACTGACTATCTTATAGTGATGTGTCTTATAGTTAACTGACTATCTTATAATGGTTTGTCTTATAGCTAACTAACTATCTTATAGTGGTGTGTCTTATTGCTAACTGACTATCTTATAGTGATGTGTCTTATACCTACCTGACTATCTTATAGTGATGTGTCTTATAGCTAAATGACTATCTTATAGTGATGTGTCTTATAGTTAACTATCTTATAGTGATGTGGTCTTATAGCTAACTGACTATCTTATAGTGGTGTGTCTTATAGTTAACTGACTATCTTATAGTGGTGTGTCTTATAGCTAACTGACTATCTTATAGTGGTGTGTCTTATAGTTAACTGACTATCTTATAGTGGTGTGTCTTAGAGTTACCTGACTATCTTATAGTGGTGTGTCTTAGAGTTACCTGACTATCTTATAGTGGTGTGTCTTATAGTTAACTGACTATCTTATAGTGGTGTGTCTTATAGCTAACTGACTATCTTATAGTGGTGTGTCTTATAGCTAACTGACTATCTTATAGTGATGTGTCTTATAGCTAACTGACTATCTTATAGTGATGTTTCTTATAGTTACCTGACTATCTTATAGTGGTGTGTCTTATAGTTAACTGACTATCTTGTAGTGGTGTGTCTTATTGCTAAATGACTATCTTATAGTGATGTGTCTTATAGCTACCTGACTATCTTATAGTGATGTGTCTTATAGCTAAATGACTATCTTATAGTGATGTGTCTTATAGTTAACTATCTTATAGTGATGTGGTCTTATAGCTAACTGACTATCTTATAGTGGTGTGTCTTATAGTTAACTGACTATCTTATAGTGGTGTGTCTTATAGCTAACTGACTATCTTATAGTGGTGTGTCTTATAGTTAACTGACTTTCTTATAGTGGTGTGTCTTATAGTTAACTGACTATCTTATATTGGTGTGTCTTAGAGTTACCTGACTATCTTATAGTGGTGTGTCTTAGAGTTACCTGACTATCTTATAGTGGTGTGTCTTATAGTTAACTGACTATCTTATAGTGGTGTGTCTTATAGCTAACTGACTACCTTATAGTGGTGTGTCTTATAGCTAACTGACTATCTTATAGTGGTGTGTCTTATAGCTAAATTACTATCTTATAGTGGTGTGTCTTATAGTTAACTGACTTTCTTATAGTGGTGTGTCTTAGAGTTAACTGACTATCTTATAGTGGTGTGTCTTAGAGTTACCTGACTATCTTATAGTGGTGTGTCTTAGAGTTACCTGACTATCGTATAGTGGTGTGTCTTATAGTTAACTGACTATCTTATAGAGGTGTGTCTTATAGTTAACTGACTATCTTATAGTGGTGTGTCTTAGAGTTACCTGACTATCTTATAGTGGTGTGTCTTATAGTTAACTGACTATCTTATAGTGGTGTGTCTTATAGTTAACTGACTATCTTATAGTGGTGTGTCTTAGAGTTACCTGACTATCTTATAGTGGTGTGTCTTATAGCTAACTGACTATCTTATAGTGGTGTGTCTTATAGTTAACTGACTATCTTATAGTGGTGTGTCTTAGAGTTACCTGACTATCTTATAGTGGTGTGTCTTATAGTTAACTGACTATCTTATAGTGGTGTGTCTTATAGTTAACTGACTATCTTATAGTAGTGTGTCTTAGAGTTACCTGACTATCTTATAGTGGTGTGTCTTATAGCTAACTGACTATCTTATAGTGGTGTGTCTTAGAGTTACCTGACTATCTTATAGTGGTGTGTCTTATAGCTAACTGACTATCTTATAGTGGTGTGTCTTATAGCTAACTGACTATCTTATAGTGGTGTGTCTTAGAGTTAACTGACTATCTTATAGTGGTGTGTCTTATAGCTAACTGACTATCTTATAGTGGTGTGTCGTATAGCAAACTGACTATCTTATAGTGGTGTGTCTTAGAGTTACCTGACTATCTTATAGTGGTGTGTCTTATAGTTAACTGACTATCTTATAGTGGTGTGTCTTAGAGTTACCTGACTATCTTATAGTGGTGTGTCTTAGAGTTACCTGACTATCTTATAGTGGTGTGTCTTAGAGTTACCTGACTATCTTATAGTGGTGTGTCTTATAGTTAACTATCTTATAGTGGTGTGTCTTAGAGTTACCTGACTATCGTATAGTGGTGTGTCTTATAGTTAAATGACTATCTTATAGTGGTGTGTCTTAGAGTTACCTGACTATCTTATAGTGGTGTGTCTTAGAGTTAACTGACTATCTTATAGTGATGTGTCTTATAGCTAACTGACTATCTTATAGTGGTGTGTCTTAGAGTTACCTGACTATCTTATAGTGGTGTGTCTTATAGTTAACTGACTATCTTATAGTGGTGTGTCTTATAGCTAACTGACTATCTTATAGTGGTGTGTCTTATAGCTAACTGACTATCTTATAGTGATGTGTCTTATAGCTAACTGACTATCTTATAGTGGTGTGTCTTAGAGTTACCTGACTATCTTATAGTGGTGTGTCTTATAGCTAACTGACTATCTTATAGTGATGTGTCTTATAGCTAACTGACTATCTTATAGTGGTTTGTCTTAGAGTTACCTGACTATCTTATAGTGGTGTGTCTTAGAGTTAACTGACAATCTTATAGTCGTGTGTCTTACAGCTAACTGACAATCTTATAATGTTTATCATAAAGCTTTTTGTCTTATGGCTAATTGACTATGTTATAATTAACTGGCTATTTTTATAGCGGTTTATCTTAAACCATTTAATTTTATAAGCTAATTGCCCATCTTATGGTTGTTCATCATATAGCTATCGATCTCAAATTCGCGCTGATGCTACTGAGTTCGTGCATCTGGCAGCGACCCTTTGTGGCGAATCAGGTGTTGTGGATGCGACCTTCCCCCCATCGTGAAGTCGATATGCTTTTTACGTTATGACATTTAAAGCTGTTCAATAATCATTTTTGGATTTGTTTGACGGACGTCAATTACTGTCCTTAATCGTTGTGCCAAGTCTACCGAAAATTCGACATTAAGAATTCTGCGCCGACACTGCGGTGTTCGTGCGCCCTGGCTGGGATTTTTAGAGTGAATCAAGCGTTTTGGGTGCATCCATTGTTTACAATTGTACGTGTTTTACATCATGATGATGGCCGATCGTATCAGCTGTTGCCCTGGTGCCACTCACGAATCTTCATGTTAGTCAAGAAGAATTTTGCCTACATTCAGGAGAGCTCCGATGAAAAGGAAAGAGGACTTGTGAACCAGGTTATCGTTTCACACAGCGGTATTTGCTGTGGAGGAGATCTTTACGCTTATACTAAGTGACTGACTATCTTATTATGTTTATGCTATAGCTGACTATTTTATAGTTGTTTATCTTATGGCTAACTGATTATATTGTACATGGCTGTCTTATATATAGTTAACTCATTATCTATAGCCAACTGACTATGTTATAGCTAACTGTCGATCATACGGCTACCTGACTATCTTAAAGTTGTTTATCATATAGCTAACTGGCTATCTTATAGCCATTTATCATATAGCTAAATGGTTATGTAATAGCTGTTTATAATATAGCTAACTGGCTATCCTATAGCTGTTTATCATATAGATAACTGACTATCGTATAGCTGTTTATCATATAGGTAAGTGGCTATCTTATAGCTGTTTATCATATAGCTAACTGACTATCTTATAGCTATTTATCATATAGCTAACTGACTATCTTATAGCTATTTATCATATGTTTATCATATATCTTACTGACTATCCTATAGCTGTTTATCATATAGCTGACTATCTTATAGATGTTTATCATATAGCTAACTGACTATCTTATAGCTGTTTATCATATAACTAACTGACTATCTTATAGCTATTTATTATATTACGTACTATCTTATAGCTGTTTATCATATAGCTAACTGACTATCGTATAGCTGTTTATCAAATAGGTAGCTAACTATCGTAGAGCTGTTTATCTTATAGGTAACTGACTATCTTACAGCTGTTTATCATATAGCTAACTGACTATCTTATAGCTGTTTATCATATAGGTAACTGACTATTGTATAGCTGTTTATCATATAGCTAACTGACTACCTTAAAGTTGTTTATCATATAGCTAACTGACTATCTTAAAGCTGTTTATAATATAGCTAACTGACTATCGTATAGCTGTTTATCATATAGGTAACTGACTATCGTATAGCTGTTTATCATATAGATAACTGACTATCTTCTAGCTGTTTATCATTTAGCTAACTGACTATCCTGTAGCTGTTTATCATATAGTTAACTGAATATCTTATATCTGTTTATCATATCGCTTACTGACTATCTTACAGCTAAATGATTATTTTATAGCCAATTTTTATCTTAACGCTAACTGAATACTTTATAGCTAGTGTTTATCTTATAGCTAATTGTTTATGCTATAACTGTTTAACTTATAGTTATAGTCCGTTCATAAATTCGTAAACACTGTGTCCTTCAATTTTCTCAGAAAATATTTGATGAATTGCGGTGACGTTTTTCATGCAGTCTTACATTTTCAACGATCTGAAGATTGTATAGCATTTAAGTCCGACCTGGATGATGCATAAATCGTTTTTTTAGTACAATTTTATAAAATTTACAACAAAAAAAACACATTAAAAATTTTGGATTTTAGTCGTAAATCACGTTTATATTTTTATCGTTAAGTCGAATCGTATAAAAACTCCTCAGCAAAACACGTCGTTGATAGCACGATAATTATACCATTGATGAAACGGTGCGGATTAGTGCACGTAAAAATCGTTTTCTTTCATTCGTTTAAGCGACACATTGAATGTGATGTCCATTAGTTGACCGGAAGAGCTGAATGGTCGGTAAAACTTAGAATTATCTGTCCCGACAGCCACAAGCATTTTTTTTTAAAATTAACTTAAATAAGAAAAATCGTACAGGAGATTAGTTTTCTAAGAGCAAAATATATTTTATTAAGATCAGAGCGAACATCAATTCACATACCAATAACTGGGTAATAGCTAACTGGTTATCGTTTAGTTAAACAACTCTCTGATAGCCAGTTGCTATATTTTAAACGGGCTCTCTGATCGACAACCATTTACCAGGTACCTGATGGACAACTCATATAGCAATGAAAGATAATGGATTTTAAAATTCCTTCACTCGGCGGAATACAACTCTGAGTGTTATACAAGCCCTTTTTTTTGGAATCTCCAAGGGAAGACACAAAGGGGAAGGTCAAAATATAATAAAAGGAGAGAGGTGGAGACATTAAACGATCTTAAGAGAATGGCAAGAAGCAGGACGGATTGGAAAGTATTTTTTGAAGACCTGTTGTCCACAAGAAGTTGAAAAGAATAAGAAGCAGAAGAAAAAATAGCCCAAGTCGGAGTCGACATCTGGGAAACTCTTCTTCTGATACCACATGTGTGCTAGTATGAATAAGCTTTGACCTTCCTGTCAAACAAATTAATCAGACAATTCCCTTGACACAGTCTTCCTCTAAAAGCACTCAACAGAGCTCGCCACTGTTTTGTATGTCCATGAGTCAATTTCTCCCACATAACTCAAGTGAAGCCATTCATTTTAAAATCCTGTCAAAGATGGGATTATCCTCGTGTGCTGTCTGTTCTGTAAATGCCAGTTGTCTCTGCTTGTGTTTTATGAAAACAATAATAGACTACAAGTGGAGAGAGTTGTCTGACCCGTGCATTTTCTCGCACAATTATTTCGTGTATTTAAACAATGCGTTGTTTCTGTTAATTATTTAGTCTCTTATGTTGCCTGGAATAGTTTGATAAAGAGAGATAACAGACACATTGTATAAGAGCCATGTATTAGAATGATGAGTGTTGGATAGGGGAATCTAATGTAAATAGCTATATATTAGAATGAAGGATTTTAAAGAGACGATAAAAATATAAGAAACCATGTTCTAGAATTGTGGTTTTTAGAGAAACTGTCGGAGAGTAAAAGTCATGTACTAGAATAGTGGTTTTATAAAGACAATCAAAGTGAAAAGAGCCATGTAATAGAATAATGGCTTTTAAAAAGACAATCACAGTGAAAAGGGTCATGTAGTAGAATTGTGTGTTTTAAAGAGACAATCAAACTGTAAAGAGCCATGTAATAGAATCTTGGGTTTTAAAAAGACAATCAAAATATAAAGAGCCATGTAATAGAATTGTTTGTTTGAAAAAGACAATCAAAGTGTAACGACACATATACTAGAATTGTGGTTTTTAAATTTTAAATATGGGTAAAGGTCAAGTACGAGACTTGAACTGGCGTCGTAGCATGCGAGTTTCCTCCTATATGTGCTCAGCCGCCTATCCAGAAATATTCGGAGATTTCTGTATAGTGTCGCTTCAAGCATTGAAACTCACGATGCGAGGCAACATTCCTCATCTTCTCAGGGTAATACCCTGGTACCCATTTCAGCCAACGGCTGGGTCGACCGTGAGGGTATTTTTTTTTATTTTTCCAACCACGAGTACAATTCACATTGCTCCCAGCGGGAATCGAACGCAGGAATGTCGGTAGTCCAGTCGGGTGTTTTTCCCAACTTGGCTGCATAGGCCCCCTTTAAATACGGGTTTTACACGATAATCAACGTGTAAATAGTCATTTACTAAAATAGTGGGTTTTAAAAAGACAATCATAGTGTAACGAGCCATGTATTATATATACGATTGAAGAAGAGTTAAAGATTAAAAGGTCTTGCAGACACAGTGTATGTTTAATTGAAGACTGGTCATATGTCAGATTGTCATATGCTACATTCAAGTGTATTATTTCATAGACTTTCAATTGTTTCGGTACCATGGATAAAAATAACAATATGCTTTATGTGATGAGATTGGGCATTCTTTTATCAATTATTCTTGTATGATACAATGCGACATTTGTAAATAACATATTGCTGGTACATGATTGTTAATAACATTCAAATTATCAAAATATGTATGGGTCATAGCATGTAAATGAAGTCCTACAGCAGAACTAAGATCGCAGACTGTGAAGTAGTTCAACTTCAGCAAACTTATGATGGAGTACCATTAGCTTTCAGCACATGATTTTTAGGGTAATGTGGTCGGTATTACGCCCGTGCCGCTTCACTTTCCCCAGAAAAAAATAGGGTACCCATTGAAGGCTGGGTGAACCCGGAAGCCGTCGGTTTGGATCGAACCCTACCCCTTGTCCTTTGTAGTCCAGCTCACTAACCACTAAAATTTATGGTCACTAAAACCATGTTCCGTATACGCCTCTTGGCGTGACGGGGGTACTTTACTTTTTTTTTTTTACCATTACCTTTCGGCTTCAGGCTTAAAATGCATGACGTTGCTTCCTGTGTGCTAAAGACAGTTGATTAGAGCATTAACAAGCCACGATGGTCAAACATTTGTTTCTGAAAGAGAAATCCGGATTTTTAAGAAGACCTCGATTTCGCAAATGATCCGTCCCTTTTATACTCAAGACACTCAGACACCCAAGATAAAATAGATCAACTCCATCATTTTGTAGGGGAAACACAAATCTAGATCAACACGGAAAAAACTCATCGATTTTACCGACACATTCAATGAATTCACTGAAGAACCCCTAGAAAAAAGTTACCAGCTTCACCTACAGAGGGAGGGTGGGAGGGGATATCACGCCATGGAAACAACTATTGAAATTATAACCCGTATCGCGATCAAGTGCCTTTAACAAACTTACAAATATTTGGAGATTTAACAAAAAATATACAAAATAAGCACAGACAACTCAGACTGTTCAACTTCTTTAAATCCGTGCTAAATCATGGATGCGAGAGCCTGAAATACAATCAAACTCTAGAAACAAATTAATTGCCTTTGAAAAAAAATGCTCCTGAAGACTACAACTTTACGCTATAAGATAATAAAAGAATAAGCTAACGCTAGAATGTGTAGCAAGCACTATACAGATAAGGACAGAAGGATATCAAAAACAGCAGCGAATTTAAAAAACCTGGACAAAATATGAAAATAAAAAATACAAAGCAGAAAATTTAACTTAGAATATTCAACTCAAACTTATTATCAACCCTTACCTGGTTATGTGAAGATGGGAAACAACAAAAAATATTGAAAGGTTTGTTGTTTGATGTGCGACGGGGATAATCTGACGACTAACTTTGTTTTATATGTTCGGAATTGGAGTCAAAAACGATGTCCTAACATCATCAAGCGCTATACATTAAAAAAAAAATATGACGATTCTCATTTTCAGGAGGACGTGAACTTCCGGTCAATATGATGGATAGGCGGCAGGAACCATTGAAGGCTATGTTTGAAAAGTGTTCCTTGTTGCAGTTTCCTTATATTTCAAGTCCTGATTGTTGCAGGAGCTACTGAGTTAAGTGCTCTGTGCACACTGTGAGCTGTGTGTCTCATCCGTTTTGATCATGTTTCGATATTCCAATTGTTTACGATGAATGATGATATCGTATGACAAGGAACAGTTAGCTGTGTTCACTTTCTGTGCGGTTTCGTTTTAATGTCTTTTGGCGTGTTCTGAGACTTCTATGATGGGGACTGCAGCTACTTTCCTTTGTTTGGGAGATGAGTTAGTAATTCGGATGATTGCACTGGCACGAGCGGTTGAGAAATTATGGTTTTTAATTCGTTTGCAGTGATAGCGGGGCCTTCCATAACCATAAAACCATAGTCCATAAAAAGACTGAGAGATAACTAAACGTTTTTGAAGACAAATGCCTAAGAAAAATACTTTGTGTACAACGGAATAATTTCAAAACTAATATAGAGATAAGAGAATTGGTCATGCAACCATTGATCTCATCCACAATAAGTAATAGAGTAGATGGACATATGTCGAACATGTGTTGAGATGAGACAACTAAGGAATTTCAAAATAGGCACTTCTATGGGAAACATCAGGATACAGGAAATGTGGAAGACCTAGAGAGACGCTAAAAAGAACACTGATAAGAGATGCAAAGTTGGCAGGCATAGACTCATTATATAATATCGAACATCTCGCCAAGAATAGTGATGGATGGCGAAAAACACCTCCAGTCCCATGCGACGTCTACCAGAGCTGGGAGAATCAAAATACGAAGAAGAGGATGGAGGCATATAGGTCATGTGCTTAGATGGATGAATGTAGACTACGTCTAGAGGATGGAAGCATATAGGTCATGTGCTTAGATGGATGAATGTAGACTACGTCTAGAGGATGGAAGCATATAGGTCCTGTGCTTAGAATGGATGAATGTAGACTACGTCTAGAGGATGGAAGCATATAGGTCCTGTGCTTAGATGGATGAATGTAGACTACGTCTAGAGGATGGAAGCATATAGGTCATGTGCTTAGATGGATGAATGTAGACTACGTCTAGAGGATGGAAGCATATAGGTCCTGTGCTTAGAATGGATGAATGTAGACTACGTCTAGAGGATGGAAGCATATAGGTCCTGTGCTTAGAATGGATGAATGTAGACTACGTCTTGAGGATGGAAGCATATAGGTCATGTGCTTAGATGGATGAATGTAGACTACGTCTTGAGGATGGAAGCATATAGGTCATGTGCTTAGAATGGATGAATGTAGACTACGTCTTGAGGATGGAAGCATATAGCTCATGTGCTTAGAATGGATGAATGTAGACTACGTTTTAATGATGGAAGCATATAGGTCATGTGCTTAGAATGGATGAATGTAAACTACGTCTAGAGGCATTGACTGGAACACCGAGTGGCAAAATTAAACAAGGAAGACCGTAGGAAACTCTAAGAAGAAAAATTAATACAGAAGATTCAACAATGGGGTAAATAACGAAATAAGACCTACAAGAGACCTAGCAGTAAATTGTCAGACATTGTGATTTCCCCCCCAACCGCATTTGCAGTCTTCGATCCAAGAGAAACTAACTAATCATCAACTACGAGACCACGTTGGTTTAGTGGTTGGCGCGTACATTATTGATCAGATTGGTTCTGGCCGTAATCCCAGATGCGGCCATTTTGTTTCCTACCTCCACCAGCATCCGGGAATTGGTGCAATTTTCTTTTCTGGTAAAATAGAGCGACTTGACGTAATACAGAGCATGTCGTCCATTTTAAAGAATGTACCGTTGGTCATTGAGAAATATGGGAACTAACAAGTTGTTTCCCATTCGCATTAGGGTGTGAGAGAATTCTCACCTTTACTTGCGATTAGCAAGACAGGAATACAAGGCATTCATTTAAGAACCCTTACTTTAACTTGCGATTAGCAAGACAGGAATACAAGGCATTCATTTAAGAACCCTTACTTTAACTTACGATTAGCAAGACAGGAATACAAGGCATTCATTTAAGAACCCTTACTTTAACTTACGATTAGCAAGGCATTCATTTAAGAACCCTTACTTTAACTTACGATTAGCAAGACAGGAATACAAGGCATTCATTTAAGAACCCTTACTTTAACTTGTGATTAGCAAGACAGGAATACAAGGCATTCATTTAAGAACCCTTACTTTAACTTGTGATTAGCAAGACAGGAATACAAGGCATTCATTTAAGAACCCTTACTTTAACTTGTGATTAGCAAGACAGGAATACAAGGCATTCATTTAAGAACCCTTACTTTAACTTACGATTAGCAAGACAGAAATACAAATCAATCATTCAGGAACTTTTACTTTAACTTACGATTAGCAAGACAGAAATATAAGGCATTCATTCAGGAACCCTTACTTTAACTTACGATTAGCAAGACAGAAATGTAAGGCATTCATTCAGGAACCTTTACTTTAACTTACGATTAGCAAGACAGAAATGTAAAGCATTCATTCAGGAACCTTTACTTTAACTTACGATTAGCAAAACAGAAATACAAGGCATTTATTCAGGAACCCTTACTTTAACTTACGATTAGCAAAACAGAAATACAAGGCATTCATATGAAGAATCAGTTTTATTACAATATTTGCATTTGTCATATGCGTATTCTCCATGCTGAGGCGAATTAGACTTCGTGTCTAAATGCGAAGCCGGCGTAAAGATGAGCGACACACTGCACAAGACTACGGGAAAGCATCTCTTCATCCCTCTTGTCTGGAAATATTCAAACCCAATTCATTGGACTTCTCCGTGGTGTACGATAAACAGGTATAAATAAAGTCTCCTTTATTTCCATTTTTTTGTTGTGTGCAACAAATTAATGGTAACAGAAATGTCATCTGGGCACCCATTGTTAAATAATAAATTATGAGAACACAGACACTATGCAGACTGTGCGGGGACGTAACATAAGATAAGAGAACTCCACGATGTCTATACTATTTGCAATTATGTTAGAAAAATATCTAACATGCGCAGACGAATATTATCCACTCTGTAAGACCAGACCCGGAGACCACGACCAGATGTCAAACCATCTTGGATTAAACGTCTTTAACACAACAAGGGGGAAGAAATCCCGTCTCAGTTAGTCTGGTTCCGTTTGCATATAGAAACAGACATGCCAGCAAGAGAGAGAGACATGGTGAGTCTAATGCGAATGTAAGCCTTTGGGATTAGCAACGTATGCACATAAAAAACAACCTAAACGAAGAAAGATATGAGACAAGTATCTAAGTTCAGCTATTCAGCCTTATATTGGCATCAGGCCAGACAGACAGCAGCTGTTAGGGTCATGTTGATCTCACTGGCAACGTTTTTATATATTTTTTTCTTCTGTTTTTCAAATGCAGAGAGCGTCAGCAGAACGGAAATGAAAGAAAAAAACTAACGGGACATATCGACACGTCCATTAGATCTCTTCATTCAGTCCGGAAAATGGAGATTCTCAGACAAATTTGTTACATTATAAAGATATTTTTTTTTTCTTTTCAATATTTATCCCCACCCCCAATTTGTGTCATCATTCGGTTATCAATATATTTTTCATCCAATCTTTTTTTTCTTTCAATCATCAATATATACATACATATATATATATATATATATATAATTTTTTCTAATCCTTTTTTCTTTCAATCCTAAATATATATACATATATTTTTTTTTCCAATAGTTTTTTATTTCAATCTTCAATATCTTTATTTCCTCCAACCGGCTCGCCATTCCATCCTCAATATATTGTTCCTTCAATGATTTCTTATTCCATGTAAATCTCGACGCATCCAAAAGCCTTTTCATTCATTTTTTAGCCTGTCATCACCGCCATTATTTAACTACTTCAGTATCAGCTTTTTTTGGGGGGGATTTCCGAGTCTTCTACAGCTGTTGTTGTAAAAGGAACAAGTTGACATTTGAATGTGTTATTGCAACACTAAATAAAATAACAATAAAGAAAATATTTAAAAGATGGAAAAGGGTGAGGGGGGCCTGTGTGGTCTAGAGGTAAGACGTCGGCCTCTAGACAAGAAGGTCCCGGGTTTGATTCTCACGACAGGCGGTAGAAAACAAAAATAAATAAATAAAATCGAATCGGCGGTTTTACCCTCTCCTGATCTCTGGAGATCCGATGTCTAGCCCTCTCGAAAAGCTGCAAACAACAGAGGTCCCGTGTGCAATCTGCGCACGTTAATGAACTCTTGGCTGTTGGAAATCGTAAAGAATAGGTCAAAATCGTAAAGAATAGGTCTAAATCATAAAGAATAGGTCAAAATCGTAAAGAATAGGTCTAAATCGTAAATAATAGGTCAAAAAAGTGGCCGCAAAATTAATAGAAAGAATCTACTCAAAACGTTAAAGCTATCGACGATAAAAGTATGAGAGTACCTCTGAAGTCGGAGAATATCTGCCTGTTCAGCGGGGGACACCTGAGTACTCGGCTGCCAGTATGAAAAATAGGATATTCACGCAGAATTGAGTCTCTTGGGACTTCGCTAGAGATAAAAAGCTGGCGAACTCCAAACAAACAATCAAACAAACAATCAAATAAACAATCAAACAAACAAAGAAACAAACAAAAGATTGATTGATGGAATATTAGAAAACCTATAAAACACCCTTGGGCAAGGTGAAGATCTCATTTAGCCCCACTATTCAGGGTTATGTGAAGCCATTGGAGCAGGTGGTGGATGTTGTTGTGGGAGCAGCCGACATGTAGTGCCGGTTATGGTCCCCACTCCGCGATGGCAGGCAGAAGATCTTATGTATAGAGATAGTGGTTGCGATCTCCGACTAGTAAAATCATTGCCAAGAAGAAAAGGATGGCAAACTACCTTCTTATATTGCCTAGAATAATCATGTTAGAACACAACTTAATATCTACAGCTAACGACGTTAATGGGGACTCCACATCCACCTCGTTCGGTAGGGAGCGTCATGTGCTACAGGTGACACCCGATCGTCATCTAGATACTGTATGCAAGATCAAGAAATTCTCAAAGAGGTCAACACAAAATAGGAAATCCTAAAATACTTCAGAAAGAAGCAATCAACATTTTTCGGGCACATCATGAGAAGAGGAAAGTTGGGATACTTGGTTACAACTGGCAAAATAAAAGGAAAGAGAGATCGCGGACGACAAAGAGAGAAGATACTGGATAGCTTGGTGTCATGGCATGGAAATCAGTCAACAACAGAACTGATACGATGCACTGTAGATAGAAGATTGTGGAGGGACATGATCGCCTACGCCAACTGGTATGACACATGATGATAAAACATTACAGCATCAGAGGTAACGGAAGAGCAAAAATACCGCAAATCATCACTTAGACGCTGATGGCAAACGGATAACGGAAGAGCAAAAATACCGCAAATCATCACTAGACGCTGATGGCAAACGGATAACGGAAGAGCAAAAATACCGCAAATCATCACCTAGACGCTGATGGCAAACGGATAACGGAAGAGCAAAAATACCGCAAATCATCACCTAGACGCTGATGGCAAACGGATAACGGAAGAGCAAAAATACCGCAAATCATCACCTAGACGCTGATGGCAAACGGATAACGGAAGAGCAAAAATACCGCAAATCATCACTAGACGCTGATGGCAAACGGATAACGGAAGAGCAAAAATACCGCAAATCATCACCTAGACGCTGATGGCAAACGGATAACGGAAGAGCAAAAATACCGCAAATCATCACCTAGACGCTGATGGCAAACGGATAACGGAAGAGCAAAAATACCACAAATAATCACCTAGACGCTGATGGCAAACGGATAACGGAAGAGCAAAAATACTACAAATCATCACCTAGACGCTGATGGCAAACGGATAACGGAAGAGCAAAAATACCGCAAATCATCACCTAGACGCTGATGGCAAACGGATAACGGAAGATCAAATATACCGCAAATCATCACCTAGACGCTGATTGCAAACGGATAACGGAAGAGCAAAAATACCGCAAATCATCACCTAGACGCTGATGGCAAACGGATAACGGAAGAGCAAAAATACCGCAAATCATCACCTAGACGCTGATGGCAAACGGATAACGGAAGAGCAAAAATACCGCAAATCATCACCTAGACGCTGATGGCAAACTGATAACGGAAGAGCAAAAATATCGCAAATTATCACCTAGACGCTGATGGCAAACGGATAACCGAAGAGCAAAAATACCGCAAATCATCACCTAGACGCTGATGGCAAACGGATAACGGAAGAGCAAAAATACAGCAAATCATCACCTAGACGCTGATGGCAAACGGATAACGGAAGAGCAAAAAACCCGCAAATCATCACCTAGACGCTGATGGCAAACGGATAACCGAAGAGCAAAAATACTACAAATCATCACCTAGACGCTGATGGCAAACGGATAACCGAAGAGCAAAAATACCGCAAATCATCCCGTAGACGCTGATGGCAAACGGATAACCGAAGAGCAAAAATACCGCAAATCATCCCGTAGACGCTGATGGCAAACGGATAACGGAAGAGCAAAAATACCGCAAATCATCACCTAGACGCTGATGGCAAACGGATAACGGAAGAGCAAAAATACCGCAAATCATCACCTAGACGCTGATGGCAAACGGATAACGGAAGTTTATTTATCACGTTTAGTTTCCGACTGTGTCCATTGTCTAAATTGTTCACGTTTAGTATCCTACTGTGTCCATTGTCTAAATTGTTCACGTTCAGTTTCCGACTGTGTCCATTGACTAAATTGTTCACGTTTAGTATTCTACTGTGTCCATTGACTAAATTGTTCACGTTTAGTTTCCGACTGTGTCCATTGACTAAATTGTTCACGTTTAGTATTCTACTGTGTCCATTGACTAAATTGTTCACGTTTAGTATCCTACTGTGTCCATTGACTAAATTGTTCACGTTCAGTTTCCGATTATGTCCATTTACTAAATTGTTCACGTTTAGTTTCCGACTCTGTCCATTGACTAAATTGTTCACGTTTAGTTTCCGACTGTGTCCATTTACTAAATTGTTCACGTTTAGTTTCCGACTCTGTCCATTGACTAAATTGTTCACGTTTAGTTTCCGACTGTGTCCATTTACTAAATTGTTCACATTTAGTTTCCGACTGTGTCCATTTACTAAATTGTTCACGTTTAGTTTCCGACTGTGTCCATTGACTAAATTGTTCACGTTTAGTTTTCGACTGTGTCCATTAACCAGACTGTTCATACTCAAAATCGACTATTTTCATTGACCACTTTGTTTATATGAAGAAACGAAATGTAGTGTGGTGCATGAAGGACAACTTACAGAAGCATTTGAAATAAGGACAGGAGTAAGGCAGGGATGCCTCCTGTCTCCATTTCTCTTTCAACTGGCCATAGATAGGATTATGAAAATAACTCAAAACAACAGAAATGGGATCCAGTGGTCACTGACCAAACATCTTGATGATTTAGACTTTGCTGATGATATAGCTCTCCTTTCACACAGCCATCAACAGATGTAAGATAAAATGAGTATACTTGACGAGAGATCACAACAACTAGGACTGAAGATTAATAGAGATAAGACCAACATTATGAGAATTAATGCAGTTGGCAATAACCAAATTAAGAGAAATACCTCTACTAGACGTACAATCTTACATATATATCTGGGCAGTAATATAGATAAAGAGGGAGGAACAGAAAATGATACCAAAATAAGGATATCAAAAGCCAGAGGAGTTTTTGCTGCACTGGGAAACATATGGAAATCCACAGAAATTAGGTTAAATACAAAAATAAAAATTTTCAACTCAAATGTTAACTCGGTCCTATTATATGGCTGTGAAACATGGAGAGCAACAAAATTGACAATCACGAAGATACAGACTTTCATTAATGGATGCTTACGCATAATAAAAGGATGGAAATAGCAGGACAAAATCACTAACGTAGAATTATGGAAATGTAACAGTCAAATACCAGTGGATAAAGAGATACAGCGAAGATGATGGCGCTAGATAGGACAAACGCTACGGAAGCCTACTGAGAGTATTACACAACCTGGCCTTTTTTGGAATCCCCAGGGGAAAAGACAACGAGGAAGACCAAGGAATTCTTGTAGAAGACAGATAGAAGCAGAGATGAAGATGATGGGGAAGGCATGGAATAATCTTAAAAGATTGGCAAAAAAACAGAACGACTTGGAAAGTGTTTGTTGAAGACCTATGCTCCACTGGGAGCTAAAAAGGTAGAAGAAGGAGAAAGAAGACTTTGTTTATGTTCATTTACCTACTGTATCTATTGACCAGATAGTTCATGTTCAAGTTCCGACTGTATCTATTGACCAGATAGTTCATGTTCAAGTTCCGACTGTATCTATTGACCAGATAGTTCATGTTCATTTCCCGACTGTATCTATTGACCAGATAGTTCATGTGCATTTCCCGACTGTATCTATTGACCAGATAGTTCATGTTCTTTTCCCGACTGTATCTATTGACCAGATAGTTCATGTTCATTTCACGACTGTATCTATTGACCAGATAGTTCATGTTCATTTCACGACTGTATCTATTGACCAGATAGTTCATGTTCATTTCCCGACTGTATCTATTGACCAGATAGTTCATGTTCATTTCCCGACTGTATCTATTGACCAGATAGTTCATGTTCATTTCACGACTGTATCTATTGACCAGATAGTTCATGTTCATTTCACGACTGTATCTATTGACCAGATAGTTAATTTTCAAGTCACGACTGTATCTATTGACCAGATAGTTCATGTTCAAGTCAAAATCACTAACATAGAATTATGGTAATGTACCAGTCAAATACCTGTGGATAAAGAGATACAGCGAAGATGATGGCGCTAGATAGGACACACATTTCGGAAGCCAACTGAGAGTATTACACATCATGATCTATTCTGGAATCTCCAAGGAAAAAGACAAAGAGGAAGAAAAGCAAAATATTCCTGGAGAAGACAGATGGAAGCAGAGATAAAGATAATGGGGAAGACATGGAGTGAACTTAAACGAATGGCAAGTAAAAGAACAGCTTGGAAAGTGTTTGTTGATGATTATGCTCAACAGGGAGTTGAAAGGTAGAAGAAGGAGAAGACTATAATTTAGGAAATTTAACAGTCGTAAAATATGAGAACTTGTATCATTCTTTAAATATGCATACATCGTGTATGTTATCTATTATTTGCTAATAATAACAAACACTTTCTGCTGCCATATGTTGTAAGATTTTGTGGAGCAGGCGGGCGCAGTAGTCCTAATGATTAAATATATATCTCTTGACGTTCGAATAATGAGGAGGGAGTAGACTGGATGGGCGACCTGGCATAGTATTGACCACATTGCACAAAATTATGACGACAGATTTTTAAAATAATATTGTCATTAACACCATAATTGGTAATACGTACCATTTGAGGCTAGAGAATGCTCATTTTATTAATGCAGAGGAAAACATTAGCGTGTTGCTGTTGTGTGTGCATGATATGTCGTTCTACTGTACACGTGATTATTGAGAATCTACTTTTTGTGACAGTTACTTGTAGTGTTTGTTCAAATTGACGTGTTATATTGCTTTCATTTATTTGCATTTATTAAAGTTATACGTCTCATCTTCCTGGTCTATTTTTATTCTTTTTTGACTCGTTATCTCCGAAATAATCTAATTTGTTTTATGCTCAATTATCCACCTTCAACTTGTGAACTTACTTAATTTGACTTCTTATTAAAAAATGTTTCTTCTTCCATTCCTGGTTTATTTAACGCGTTAATTCCGAAATAATTATCCTATTTTATGCCCAATCACCTTCAAGTTATGACCTTACCTTATTTGCCCTTTTTTTAAATTCTCCTTCTTAGCTTTCTTTTTTGAATTCCTTTGCTTGTTTACTGTCAATTCATGCTGCACCATAATGGTGTCTGTCAACATGTTTATAACTTGAGAGTCTCTATAAATAAACTATATTTTGTTGCATCTCAAGAGACATTAAAGTTATATTCAATATGAAAGACCTTATTAAAACATAAAAATAAAAACTTCTTTTACATTTACCCATTACCAGAGGAGGACATATAAGCCCAGAAAATAAAGGTCGCTTTTCAAGTGCAGTAGCCCCGAGTAAGCCACCTCTTATGCCTCCGTTTACTTCTCCCTAACTTACTTGCCCCAATCTTTAAAAAAAATTACAAAGAGAACGTCATCATCATCGCCGTCTCCGCAACGAAAGTTGGCTACCATGGATCGTTATTCCACTCTATTTCTTGCTTTGATGGTGCAGGTTGTCATAGATTGACTTGTCCATCTTTTGATGTTACTCGTCAATGTTAGTCTTGGTCTGCCTCTGCCTCTTTTACCTTGTATTTTCCTTTCCAATATTACTTCTAGTAGGCTGTTGTGTCTTTTAACATGCTCCAAAAATTTCATTTGTCTTGTTCTAATTGTGTTTAGTAGTTCTCTTTTCATTTTTAGTTGTTTTAAAACTAGTTATATTATATTGACAACAATTCACTTTCCAGGAGTGGTGAGTGTTTATCATAAAAACACATCTTCATCAAAGAACCGTTTACTACCGTGCACAAAGCATGTGATTTTAAAGATTATTTGTTCCATTTAGAACCTGACCTATATCTTTACTTCTGTAGCTTTCATAAAGTCATCACAGCGTTCAAACAGAATCATAATATAGGTAAAGGTACCACATAGAACAAATGGTTTCTGGTGAACTGATGAACTTTTTTAATGTCATTGGGTAAAGTGTAGAACCTTCTTAATGTCATTGGGTAAAGTGTAGAACCTTCTTAATGTCATTGGGTAAAGTGTAGAACCTTCTTAATGTCATTGGGTAAAATGTAGAATTTTATCAATGTCATTGGGTAAAGTGTAGAACTTCCTTAATGTCATTGGGTAAAGTAGAACTTCCTTAATGTTATTGGGTAAAGTAGAACTTCCTTAATGTTATTGGGTAAAGTGTAGAACTTACACTATCTATCTATCTATCTATTGACCTTTCGAGCCGTAACCGGCCCATAGGGCGTAGACCAAGATACACCTTCTCCTATATGAATTTTTGTTCTAGCAGTTTTCTTTTAAAGATATTTTATCAAATCTCGCCATCTGTCTCTGTTCTGTGCAAGCAGTTCTATCTCATTGAGGGAGCCGATTCCTGCTGCTCTTGCCTCTCTCATCAATGTTCTTCTCAGTGTCTCCCTGGGTCTTCCTCTTTTTCTTTTACCTGTTGTTTCCCATATGAGGGCTTGCTTTGCTATTCGATTATTATCTCTTCTCATCACATGTCCAACGTATGACCATCGTCTTTTCTTTATTACTGAAGATATTAGTGGTTGATTGGCGATTTCTCTAATTTCCTCGTTTGTTTTGAATTCGTTCCATTCTATACCAAGTATTTTCCTTAGACATTTATTTTCGAATGCGTTCAACTTTGTTTCTATATCTCTTGTTGTTTTCCAGCTTTCACACGCATACGTAAGGGTTGATAGTACATTTGATTTGAATAGCCTAAGTTTTGTGTTTGTGCTAATGAGTTTTGATTTCCACAACTTTACACTACGTCTATTAATTTTTAGCACCTCTTCCGGAGGAAGCTCAGTCAGTGCCCATTACCTGAACTTTCTTCTTTGAACTAAGAGCCAGGTGGCCATTAAAAAGAATACATTCCTGGTATGATTGGAGGACGTGTGTCGAACCCCTGTGTTCCACAAAATAGTCGAGCCAAAACTGTGATGTAAAAGTGGATGGTCGCTAGTGAATGTTATTGATTTCTTGATTCATGACCTTTAGCTCTCAGTGTCTGTAGATTAACATTGATGACTGCAGTCACTTCCCTGTATCATCTATTTACTCTCATCGTATTTTGTTATGTCTTCGACAAAGATATTAGCCAGGCTGGGCCAAATAGTCTTCAAACAGGCAAATGGGTGGGCAAATTAATTATTGAAATTAATAAATAAGTTATTATTGATATTATTGTGATAAAACAGTAAGGGATCTGTCAAATTGATTGATTGTTATAAAAGACTAGGGCATCTGTTTATTTGTGTGATTGTGATTCTGTCAAACTGCTTGATAAAACAGCAGGGAATCTGTCTGTTTGTATGACTGTAATAAAACAATCTGTCAATTTGTATGATTGTGATTCTGTCAATTTGCTAGATTGTGATACAATTGTAGGACATCTGTTAATTTGAATGATTATGGTGAAAACAGTAGAGCCACTGTCAATTTGTATTATTGTGTTGAAAATAGTAGAGCATCTGTCACTTTGCATGATTATGATAAAACAGTAAGGTATATACCAAGTTGTATGATTTTTTTTAAACAGTATGGCATCTGCCAATTTGCCTGATTGTGATGAATACAGTAGGGCATCTGTCAATTGGTATTATTGTGATGAAAACAGTAGGGCATCTGTCAATTGGTATTATTGTGATGAAAACCGTAGGGCATCTGTCAATGTGCCTGATTGTGATGGAAACAGTAGGGCATCTGTTAAATTGTACGATTGTAGATTATGATAAGAAAAAGTCATCACTAATGATAAAACTGGCGACAAAAGTAAAACGAAATAGCATTGATGTGCCTGATTCTCTTCTTCCTCTTCATAATATTCAACCGTTAAGTGAGCGTGAGTGCGTTGTGTCGCTAGTCTACGACAATGCCGCCATATTTGAGCTTTATGGACGACACATCCGACTCCGGCTTGCTAAATTCGCTTAACAAATTGTTACCTTGCAGCGACCATTTTGGGCCTATTATTTCGACTTTTAACTTCCAAGGGTTCTTTATCGTGCGCGAGTGCACACGAGACCTGTTTTTCTGCCATCATTTGAGAGGGCCAGACGTTGAATATCACAACCCCGTGACGAGGTGGAGTGTAACGCCATGAAGAAACCACAGGTAAATTTTTCAAAAATACCCAACACCTGTTGTGGGATGTTTACCCGAAATGTCTAAGGGCCGACGTCTTACTTCTAGACCACCAAACACTCCCCCTCCCCCCTCCCCCGATGTAGCTGATGAAAGCAAGTCTAAATAACCGTATTTCCTACAGCATATTTCTAATCAGTGTTTTGCAAACTTGCAGGCTTATAATGTAATTGGAGGAATTTATCTGAGGCATATGTTTATAGTGAGCCCGATCCCCATAAAGTATCAGGAACCCATAGCGGACAGGAAACCCATACAGTGGCCAGAAATCTATAGAGTATTCTTAACATATAGAGTGTTATTAACCTATAAAGTGCAGTAACTCAAAGAGTGACAGGAAACCATAGAGTGTCAGAAACCCACAAAAAACTAGGAACCTACAGAGTGCCAAGAATCCATAGAGTGTCAGAAAGCTATAGAGTGTCAGGAACCCATCGAGAGCCAGCTATAGAATGCCAGGAACCCACATAATTCCAGTAACTTGTAGAAAGCCAGGAAACCATACAGTGTCATGAATCCATAGAGTAACAGAAACCCATAAAAATCAAGGAACCTATAGAATACCAGGAAACCATAGAGTGACAGAAACTCCTAGAAGGCAACAAACCCGCAGAGTGGTCGCAACCCATAAAAGGCTAATAACCCATAGAGTGACAGGAAACCCATAGAGTGGTCAGGAACCCATATAATGCCAAAACCCATAGAAAGCTGGGAACCCATAAAGTAACAGACTGAAACACTAGCTCTACTTGGAGAAAGGAGAGAAGGGAAGAGATCATTTCTGGTGATCAGATTATTTGCTAATGCAGTATTTTATTTCAACAAACAATAATATTTTATTTAACAGCCCGGATGTGACCTTCCATGTGCCAAACATGACAAGTGATTATGTGCCATCGATGGACTCTGCAGCCAGATTTGTGCATTATCATTAACCAGCTCCGACAGTTGGTTACCATGGAGCGCCATTCCGTTCAGTCTCATGGTTTGATAGTGCAGGTTGTCATAGACTGATTTGTCCATCTTTTGATGTACTTGTCCATGTTAGTCTTGGTCTGTCTCTGCCTTTTTTACCTTGTATTTGTTTTGTGCATAAGAGTGAAGTTAACAAATGTATGTTAACGATTATTGTTGACAATTATTAAATACTGCTTTATATCTTCCATTTATTTCAGACGTTTGGCCGTCTTTTATAATTACGAATGATCGTTTATTTATCTATGAAACTAGCACAAGACATAATGTGCTGTTGTGTTATTCATAAATGTATCATATTACCACAACTACTTCTATTACCATTTTGCATAACTTTCATGTAAATTGTTTTCTTGTAAATACGTTCAAATCATGATTAAACTACATTTACAGTTTGTTGTTACGTGTGTTTGTGTACTCGTGGCGTATATATCCACAAGACGGTGATTAACAGGAACAAAGTCAGAGAGGAGTGTGTAAGTGTGTATTTGAGTGAGCGAGTAAATGATTGAGTGTGTCAGCGAGTGAGTGAAAGTGTGTATGTGTGTGAGAGATAGATAGATAAAGAATTCGTTATTGGGGAGAGAAAGAGAACGGGACAATAATTAAATACAAATTAATTTTACAGTTCCATTCAATTCATTCAGTGATACAGCTCACAAAGCATCCTAAGAAAACATAAATAAATAGACAGACTTCACTTGATCATGCTTAATATAAATTAATTTCAACTGTATTCATTGGCTTTATGAAAATGTTAACAACATGGGGGACCAGTAGAGATGTAATTTAGTTTTAAAAATGAGACATGGGGGACCAGTAGAGATGTAATTTAGTTTAAAAAATGAGACATGGGGGACCAGTAGAGATGTAATTTAATTTCATAAATGAGATATGGGGAACCAAAAATTGTTTATGTTTCATAACATCCAGATTTGTATATGCGGAAATAAAACAACATGAATAAGTATATGTGACTTCAAAAATGAAATGTTCTATCTCCTCAACATCTACCATATACAGCATTGATCCCATTGTATGTATCGGCTGGTCAAATACAGGCTAGATGCACAGTGCTGTTGCCACAAGAGTTAGGGACAGAGGTTTTTTTTTATTTCGCTCCCAGTAGAAGATATGCTCATGATTCGAGTCGACGTCCATCTTATTGTGAGAACCAGAAGAGCTTGTTTCCTGTTCATGCAAACTCTCTAGATGATCAGCTGATAAAAGGTTGTTCTCCAAATAAGGCGCATGTTGATCAATTCATAGTAGAATTAGTAATAGTGCAAAAACAAACGTTACTTCAGTATCAAAAGTAATTTAATTGTACATAATTTCATGCTTAACTAAATTATGTTCATAAAAGGGTATCTCACTTGTAGAAATGACATTGATTTTACTGCAGCATATCATTTCCCGTATCCATTAATACATCTTTATAGCCCACACAATAATGTGTGCACTTGAGTAATCCTTCAGGAGGGCCAGAAGCCAGTTAATCGTCTTTCGCGTTGTAGTCGGCGGTCGGTAATCATAAACATATTTACAGATCACGTCATAGCCAACACGTTGTTTGGAATTTTGAGGCAGCAGATCCGATGTGTTGTTTGTGTTACGACTCCGGTTTTCTGTGACGAATGATGCGATTTGAGATGACGCTGCTCAAGACCAAACACAGCATCTGTTAAGAGAAGTCATTGTTATTATTGTTTGTTGTAATCTTCAACAATGTTGAGGAGGTTTTATTCAATTAATAGACTGTCAATCAACATCGTCAAAACAGAACTTATGAATGTCGCCAAAAATAAACAGAACATCAACATAACTATAGAAGGCAAGCAACTAAAACTAGTAGAGGAATTCAAATAACTAGGATATTTAGTGACAAACGATAATTCACAAACAGCAGAGATTGAAGCAAGATGCAACAAAGCTTGTCAAATCATTGGACAGTTATCACCACTATTGTCCAACAAGGAAATAAATCTGGAGGTAAAACGAGCACTATACAATGCAATCTTCATCCCAACGTTGTGCTACCAATGCCAGACCTGGACCCTAGATGCAAGACAATAAGAAAAATAACCTCTACAGAGATGAAATGTGTTAGACGAATGACAGGAAACAGTCCGAGAGATAAGATCAGAAATGAAGAACTGAGAAAAAAGCTAGGAAATGTCCCCGCCATAGAATATATAAAGAAACAACAGATAAAATGGTTTGGTCACGTGACAAGGCAGAAAGACCAAAACACAAAACAACGAGCCTTCAGCAAACGTTGTGAGAATACCAGACCCAATGGTCGACCACGAAAAAGAAGGATGGTGGAATATTAGAAGCACTAGGAAACATAACAGCAGCAGATGCGAAAAGAAATGCAAAAGACCGCAAATTATATCTCCCCTCGACGCTGAAAGGCGAATGAGGAAGGAAAGAAGAAGATGAATAGACTGTCAACAACGTCATGCAGACTCGATGTAATAAATGAATTATTAACATTATTATAGCATCATTAAAAAAAATAAGGGGAGCCGCGATAGCTCAGTGGTTAGTGAACTGGACTACAAAGGACAAGAGGTAGGGTTCGATCTCAACCAACGGCCCTCGGTTCACCCAGCCTTTAATGGGTACCGGATTTTTTCTGGGAAAGTAAAGCAGCACGGGCGTAATCTTCTTCTGCTTCTTCTTTCCTCTTTTCACTGATACCTAAAAGGTGTCGTGGTTTATATCATTTGTCGTTCTTGTGCTGCTCGAATTGTCTGAATTAGTGATTTTCCTTTGTTGTTACATGTCTCTGTCACTGCATCTATCCATCTTCTTCTGGGTCTTCCTCTTGGTCTTTTTCCATACATTCTCGAGAAGAACGCCCTTGATGGTGATTGGTGAGGATTCATTCTGACCAGGTGGCCAAACCATTTAAGTTGTTGTTGTTCTATATATTCTTTGCAGGGTTTTGTTCATACCATTTTTCTTATGGTTTCATTTGGTATAACCGACCACATTACTCCAAAAATCATGTGCTGAAGGTCTGTAAAATTTATGGTCACTAACACCATATTCCCTATACGCCACTTGGCGTGATGGGCCACTCTACTCTATTTTTTATAGCATCATTGATATATATATATATTATTATTATTATTATTATTATGAAAGTCCGGTAATAAATGGGCTATTCACATTTTTATTGAAACTGAAGGTAATAATAAATAGAATGTTAACAGAGAATAGCAGATATAATACACTCTTACTATATGTAACTGAGATTAAATAAAGTTAGACTAGACTATGCAAGCAAAGAAAGCACTGCGGGTCATAGCTAGGATATTAATATCATGATGGAAACTGCCGGTTATAAACATCATTCTAAATGAAATTGCAGATAATAAATTTAAAGTCAACTTTATTATGGAGACTACAAAGAGTAAATGTAATCTTACCAGGTTAAAAAAAGGGGGAAGTATTATAAATAAAATTGAAATTTAAAAAATTGTTTCAACAAAATAATAAACCAACATCGCAGCTAAGAATGAATTTCAAAAAGAACTATGAGTTGTTGAAGATGTCTTCTGTTTACAATGTTTACTGATAAGTATTTTGAAAGTTACATGTCGCTCGATTACTGCACGGCTGTTTATCAGCGTCATATAAACTATATGTACTGTATAAATCCTTCATGATGGAAACACGAAATATTTTGTTCAGAAAACAAAGACAAGGTAAGATAATCGTGAGTACTCTCTGAATTACATGAGTTATCTACCTTAGCCTTAACTCCGTGGCGTTTAAATTTGTGAATCAGTAACACAGTTCAATAGGTCGAAAACTTCCTTGTTTTATTTCAAATTTAAGAAAAGCTCAAGGCTCGGCGCCTCACAGCAGCAGAGCTGGAGGCTGTCAGCGGCTTGTGCCAGGATCGATGAACCAGATCCATCCAGACCTACTCCGCTTCCTCACGGTGCCTCTAGAAACAGACTAATGTGTCTAGTCTACCCAAGCGAGTAGAGATCGAAGAGGGAACACAACCCAGTGCTAAAAAATGTCGTGCAGAAGTCGGATGGGTTGGGCCGAAAGACGCAAACATCACAGCTCTACTTCAAACCACAACACAACGTATTCATATCACTGAACGTACTTTTAATGGCGGATGACGAAGAGATGTATTCCTTTAGTCATCGGGTGAATGCAAGTAAACTAATAACAACAAATATCTCTCTTCTCATTTCACTGTAAGATCATCTTTCAAGCTCTTATTTTGCTTATTTTATCTTACTATCCTCTCGAACCGAAGGCATATAGGGCCGAGATCCTAGATGTCCAACTATCTTTATTTTCTAGTGTCAGACTTTTGCACAAGACCAGCATTGTATCTATCAACACGTTCCTGTTCTGAACGATACACAAGGGAGCTGATGTCTGTTTCTGTTCCCTCTTGCCGCAGTGTTTTATTTTTTTTTATCGATTTTTTATCTTATAACAAATTACATGTGATCTATAATGTCTTAAAGAGTTCTTAAATGTTATGTAGAGCCAGTCTTAACATATGGATGCGAATCATGGACAATAGGACAACAGACAAGAAAATCACTGGAGTCTGTAGAAATGTGGTTTTTCAGAAGAATGTTGAGAGTACCATGGACAGCTAAGAAGAGTAATGAAGATGTTCTGAGAGAGGTCAAAGCAAAAAGAGAGCTAATTTCGAATATTAGGAAGAAACAATAATTTTTTTGGCCATGTAATGAGAAGAGAATAACTGGAATATATTGTAACAACTGGGAAAATTGAGGGAGGAAGAGATAGAGGGAAGCAAAGAGAAAAAATAACAGACAGCTTAAGAGAATGGCTTGGTAGACGGCAACAACAGAAATGATAAATAGCTGCCGAGATCGAAAGTTGTGGAGAGACATGATCACCTACGCCAGTAGGTCCGATACTTGATGATGATGATGATGATATCCTTAAAGGTGATTTATGAACATTATGGATAGTGTCCTTTACGTGATTCTACCATTTTCTCTTTATGACAGAGATCATACATTATAATAGACTAAAAAATAGCAATACAGCCTGAATATATTAAACAGATAACGCATTTCAAATATCCATGAACACTCTAAAACGATAAATAATTTTAAAACATAAATATCAAGATGCATGGAGGCAAGCCAAACATTCGGACAGTGAACACCTTGTCTAAAACACACAATGTCAATATCAGCACAAATAAACATCTTGTACACAGCAATTTCATTCCGAGTCTATGCAAAAGTTGTTTTTTTTTTATAGCAAAGGCCATTGGATGTGACTTCATTGAACTAAGTTTCGACTTCATGAAGTGTTGTAGCCAGTCCCCTCACTCTTACTTCTTTGTTTTTGTTCTTCTAAGCGTTGGCCGTTGAGTAGGTGTGGAGGTATTGTTCCTCTGACCTACAACAAGCTGCGATACCTGCTCCTTTCGGCTGACACATCTGCCTTAGGTGTGGAGGTATTGTTCCTCTGACCTACAACAAGCTGCGATACCTGCTCCTTTCGGCTGACACATCAGCCTTTGGTGTGGACTGTGGACAGATTTCTAATTTTTTTTTTTCCATCGGCCGTTCTTTGGCCTAAAGTTTTTTTTTTATTTTTTTTTAAACTGTCAATGGTTATTTAATGTGTGCAGAGTGAACACGAGACCTCTCTACTTTTGCCGTTAACCGAAATACAGCTACGAGCTTTTGTCCCAAATGGACATTTTAGTTACAATCTTTTGTCCCAAATTGACATTTTAGTTACAATTTTTTGTCCCAAATTGACATTTTAGTTACAATCTTTTGTCCCAAATTGACATTTTAGTTACAATCTTTTGTCCCAAATTGACATTTTAGTTACAATCTTTTGTCCCAAATTGACATTTTAGTTACAATCTTTTGTCCCAAATTGACATTTTAGTTACAATCTTTTGTCCCAAATGGACATTTTAGTTACAATCTTTTGTCCCAAATGGACATTTTAGTTACAATCTTTTGTCCCAAATGGACCCAAATGGACATTTTAGTTACAATCTTTTGTCCCAAATTGACATTTTAGTTACAATCTTTTGTCCCAAATTGACATTTTAGTTACAATCTTTTGTCCCAAATGGACATTTTAGTTACAATCTTTTGTCCCAAATTGACATTTTAGTTACAATCTTTTGTCCCAAATTGACATTTTAGTTACAATCTTTTGTGCCAAATTGACATTTTAGTTACAATCTTTTGTGCCAAATTGACATTTTAGTTACAATTTTGTAAATTCTACAACATTTATGGGCGAAGATGCCCTCAGTCTATTCTACTCATTCTTGAAAATGGTACGTCATGGAAGTGGTTACAATGTGTTACACAAAAGTGACATTATTTTACACAAAGTCAATATTTACGTGCGAATGATATTTTAGTAGTTAATGCTTATAATAACAAGATCAAAGACTGGGAAGTTTTAGAGCTTTCGGGGTGCAATATTTAAAGTTCTATCTACACATAAAAAAAAACTAAGACACAGCTTCTTCTAATCATATCGAAATTATAATAGAAGGAGTTTGTGTATTTTACTTTTCCTAGAAAGACACACATGAGTAAAATAAAGTATCAGTGATAAACAACTATCATCATCATCATCATCAAGTACAATGGCTGCTGGCGTAGCGGATCATGACTCTCCACAACTTTCAATCTCGACAGTTATTTATCATGTCTGTTGTTGACCTTCTGCCAAGCCATTCTCTTAAGCTGTCTGGTAACTTTTCTCTTTGCTTCCCTCAATCTCTTCGTCCTTCAAGTTTCCCAGTTGTTACAATATATTCCAGCTGATGATTGTTTTTTCCTAATATTGGAAATAAGCTCTCTTTTTGCCTTGACCTCTTTCAGAACGCTTTCATTACAAACAACTTTGGAAAAGATTAAAGATTGAATGTCACTACTCAGAGACCAGTGGAGTGTAAAACAACAAAGAAACCACATTTGAAATGACTCGAATCTGAAATATGTGTGTCCAGAGTGTGTGTCCAGAGAGTAGTAGTTGTGGCTGTGAACCCACCCCAAAAGTGGAATAACATGCACCGAAAGACAATAGATTTGGCACCGACTTTGCACGAAACATGCACCAAAACCCGTGCCAAAGTCCGATAATCGGCTTATTATCTCGGTGGTCGTGATCGGTAATCGGCTTATCTCGTGGTGTGCGTTGGTGCGTGACGATCGGCGCGTCGTGGTGTGTGCGTGGCGGCTTATCTCGTGGTGCGTGGCGGTGATCGGTGCGTCGCTAGCTCGCCGGTTATCTCGGGGTTCTAAAATCGGCCGGTCACAAGACCGGAACATGACCGCTCACATGATCGATGACGTTTAAGGTGACCCGTGACATAGCGTTTTTTTTTTCCAGTGCGTGTTTGTCTCGGTTGGGTGGGTAACGTGTAAAGATACTGCTGACAACCAAACAAAAATCTCTGTATTAGGTAGCCAAATTTGGGCAGGTACAAATCTCATATCCAAATTTGGACAAGGGGCTTGATACCGCATGACCAGATCACATGTGTAGTAGTAACCTATCACATGTCAAGTCGCCCCCGTGAATATATATTCCAAGTGATACCAGCCCGCATTCAATACAGTAACCTCCAAAGCAGACGGCTCTTAGTATTAACACAAGTACTAAACGATCAACTAATCGTAAGTAGAAAATACGTTACTTGTCTTAATTGAGTTTAGTAATTCTTTTTTCATTTTTTAATTGTTTAATACTTCATTTGTTTGTGTTCTGTTCTGTTTTCATGTCTAATGTGTTTATGCACCATACAATATTGAGAAAATATCACATTTTGCTATCGACATTTTTCCCGGCCAATGCGTCCTGTGCGACCTGCAGACCGGTCCCCAAGCCTTCTCTGAGCAAGGCCTTACCGTCGGTTTTTAACCAGGGTAAAATAGCCCTCCCGATTCCACCAAAGAAACTACCGATTCCTCGACCGCTCTGACTTCGACCTCCTATAAACACGGGCATCCCATCGCCCGCCTGACAACAGTAAAAGTCTTCGTATAACTCAACATCTCTATGAAGGGGAGTGTGTTTCACCATTATACCAGTTCGAGATGCTTCTTGACTCGAAAGTGTACCGTTAGCACCGACGTCCCGCTGGTGAATGGAATGGTTTTTCCGTGTTCGTTGGCTAAAAGGATCTCGACGGTATCGAAGGAAAATCGACTCAGGGGTAGGTAGTGAGGCTTATCGTAGATCTGAAACACCGAGGTGTGATTTCTATTGAGAACAGGCACGCTCCTGAGGAGAGGCACCATCACATCACCGACCGGTCTGGGGGAAACGAGATCGCAGTAGACGTAGACATTCTTCGCAACACTTTCCAAGTCCATTACACCCACGCTGAAGATATCGGGAGCCGTGTCTGATATTGAGGTCGTGGGGAAGGCTAACATGTTTTTCAAAGTGTCGCTTATGGTAACACTGACTCCTTTCTCGTAAAGTTTCAAGATGGCTTTATTCACCTCTTTTGCGTAAATGAATCTCATTTTTTTCCCTTTCACTCCCCTGTACGACTCATCATCCGCTTTTACGATCGACGCGTTCAACGCGCCGATGAACGCATCGGGTTTCGTGTATAACCCAGGTTCCAATGTCACGTTGAAATAAAATCTGGCGTCGCAAATATCGTCGTTATCGAGAGATTCGTAGCGAATCCAGACATCACCCTCTATTACATTGAAATAATTTAGCGGAAACTGTATCTCCACCAGTGCGATCTCATACTGCGTCGAAATGTCAATGGTCTGAGGAAGTTTAACGAAAAAGTGACCTGGGTTATTATCCTTAAAAAGTTCCATAGATGCATTGCTGGGCAGGGTGACATAAAAACTCATTTTTTTTACTCGTTTCACCGTCGCCTCTCCAAGTTTGGATTCGGTAGCATGTAACCCAAACAGCTGCTCAGTAGGGCTATCCACAGTTTTCCCTCCTTCGCGTCTGGCTTTTCGGTGGTCAGATTGAACAGCGAGACCGCTACAACTGTATATATAACTACCACTTGACAAATAAAGACAAGTTCTAAGTAGGGGGATAGTTTCCCAAACATCGACCCCAACCAGCGTGGTTCGCCGTCTCTCCCGACTCCCGAGTTTACGGCTCGCAAATCGGGCTCTCCACCAAAAGTTACCACTTCTTCTTCTTCTTCTTCTCGCATCTCTAATTTTTGTATCTGACAATGTCCTTGGACGGTATCCAAGTGTTAAATGAGGAATCGTACCCAAAACATTTGACTAAACACTCCTTTCGCCCAAAGGATGTGCGACGCTCGGTTATGATACTCTCGATTCTGTACTCGTGTTTGTCTCCAACTTTTTGAATTTCCGGTGTGTAGAATGACCCCTCTATCTCATCGCCCTTATCGTCTTTCAACACATATGTAACGGGGTTTGTTTCATTTACTCGACTGATGGAAAACAGTTCCTCCGTCCAAGCCGGGGCATAACCCTTTTTAAAATTGGCTCTGCCCAGGACCAGTCTCGCCCGTGCGCTGCCGGGGCCCGAAAGGGAAGTAAAGAATAGCGGCGCTGTACCCTACCAGGCATGTTCGTAAGAGGCGAGAAAGGAGGGTTAGGCATGGGACTGGCTATCCCATACTGTAAAAAAATAAGCCGAAAAAACTTCACAAACATGAACAAGTCAAAGAAAGATAAAGTAAATCCGTCAACCAGGAAAGAGAAGGGCTCTCTGTCTAAGAGACGTATGACGCAATCCGGAGAAAGCCATAAGGAGTCCGGGTTGCCGACTCACCCTTTGTCTACCAGGAAATCATCCAGAATTGGCACCTGGAATGTTCGTACCCTTAACGAACAGGGAAAAGCGGCACAAGTGTCAGCAGAAATGAACAACTACAAGATAGATATTCTGGGAATGTGTGAAACAAGATGGCTGGGAGCGGAGAGAATAAAATTGAATACAGGGGAGATGATTTTATCATCAGGACACCAGGAACCAGGAGCACAACATAGCGAAGGGGTAGCTATAATGCTATCAAAGAATGCACAGAAGACACTAATAGAATGGGAGGCAGTGGGACCAAGACTGGTGAGAGCAACATTTAGAACAACCAAAAACAAAATAAAATTACACATTATACAATGCTATGCACCAACCAACGATAAAGATGACTCAGTTAAAGATGATTTTTATAAACAGCTACAATGCCAGATGGATGCAAGACGAGCCAAGGATATTATAATCTTGATGGGAGACCTAAATGCTAAGGTAGGATCAGACAACAGAGGCTTTGAAGAGATTATGGGAAAACATGGACTTGGAGATATAAACGAGAATGGAGAGATATTTGTGAATTTCTGCGCCCTTAATCAAATGAGCCTAGGAGGAACAATATTCCAACATAAAAGAATACACAAAGCTACATGGGTGTCACCAGATCATAGAACGGAAAATCAAATTGATCACATATGTATTAATAATAAGTTTAGGTCGTCCTTGCGGGATGTGGAGGTGTATGGAGGGGCAGATGTGGCTTCTGATCGTCATCTGCTGTTAGCCAAACTTGAAATTAAATTAAAAAGGTATGCTACAGCGAATGGGGGCAGAGCGTATTTCAGTGTAGGGTTTCTTAGGGAACAGGGAATTGAGGATAAATTCGCAGTCACAGTATCAGACAGATGCCGGGTCCTCCGGCGGCTAGAGAATGCAATGGGTATAGAGGATCGTTGGGGACAGGTAGAGAATATATGGAGGGAGACGTGCGAGGGGACACTGGGGAAAGGAGAGCGCCAGAATGGGGCATGGATGACAGCAGAGACCCTGGATAAAATTAGAGAGAGAGAGAACAGGAGGGCAGAGATGGATAAAAGCAAGGCAGGAAGTGATAAAGCCAAGACACAGGAAGCTTGCACGGAGGTGAACGGGGAAGTGAGGGGATGCATTGGAAGGGATAAGAGGAAATATATAGATGAATTGGCTAAAGAGGCAGAGGAGGCGGCAAATAAAGGGAATGTGAGGGAACTGTACAGCGGCACAAGGAAATTAGGTGGAAAATACAAACAGATCAACACCTTTATCAAAGATGGGAAAGGAAATCTGCTTGGTAGTATAAAGGAACAAATGGAGAGATGGAAGGAGCACTTTGAAGAACTTTTGAACAGACCTGGCTCAAATAGTCCTCCAGATGTACTACCAGCAGAAGAGGAGTTGCACGTTGGCTGCGGAAAACCAGGCGGGGAGGAAATAATGAGGGCCATCAAACTGTTGAAGGATGGTGGAGCCGCGGGACCGGATGAGGTTCCTTCGGAGGCCATCGGGGCAGATGTTGTCACCTCTACCGGGATGTTACATGGTCTATTGGATGGAGTTTGGGAGTGGGAAGGGGTGCCTAGAGACTGGAGAGAAGGTTGTGTGATCAAGCTGCCAGGGAAGGGAAGTTTGCAGGAGTGCACAAATTATAGGGGAATTGTGCTACTGTCGGTGCCGGGAAAAATGTTAGGCAGAGTCATTCTGGAGAGACTAAAGGAGGCTATGGGGAGGCACTTGAGAGATGAACGGGCGGGTTTTGGGAAGAGCGGATCATGTGCTGATCAAATGACTACTCTACGTATGATAGTTGAACGGGGTTTAGAACTGAAGTCCCCACTTTATATTGGATTCATAGATTACGAAAAGGCATTTGATAGTTTAGACAGAGGAATGCTTTGGGGGTTGCTGAGTCATTATGGAATCCCCATAGGGTTTATTAACCTGATAAAAACAATGTATGAAGGGGCGGAATGTGGTGTGGTGCATGAGGGACAGCTTGCGGAGGCATTTGGGATGAGGACAGGAGTAAGGCAAGGATGCCTTCTGTCTCCGTTTCTCTTTCTGCTGGCCATGGATTGGATTGTGAAAATGACTCGGGACAACGGAGATGGGATCCAGTGGTCACTGACCAAACAACTTGATGATTTAGACTTTGCTGATGACATAGCTCTCCTATCACATAGCCACCAACAGATGCAAGATAAAATGAGTATATTAGATGAGTGATCACAACAGCTAGGACTAAAGATTAATAGAGATAAGACCAACATTATGAGAATTAATGCAGTTGGCAATAACCAAATAAAACTAGGAGAAATACCTCTACTAGACGTACAATCTTATATATATCTGGGCAGTAATATAGATAAAGAGGGAGGAACAGAAAACGATACCAAAATAAGGATATCAAAAGCAAGAGGAGCTTTCATTGCACTGGGAAACATATGGAAATCCAAAGAAATTAGGCTAAATACAAAAATACAAATTTTCAACTCCAATGTTAAGTCGGTTCTATTATATGGCTGTGAAACATGGAGAATAACAAAATTGACAATCACGAAGGTACAGACTTTCATTAATGGATGCTTGCGCAGAATAAAGGGATGGAAATGGCAGGACAAAGTCACAAACGTGGAATTATGGAAATGTACCGGTCAAATACCAGTGGATAAAGAAATACAGCGAAGACGATGGCGATGGATAGGACACACACTACGGAAACCAACTGAGAGTATTACACAACAGGCCCTTTTTTGGAATCCCCAGGGGAAAAGACAAAGAGGAAGACCAAGGAATTCTTGGAGAAGACAGATTGAAGCAGAGATGAAGATGATGGGGAAGACATGGAATGATCTTAAAAGAATTGCAAAAAACAGAACGACTTGGAAAGTGTTTGTTGAAGACCTATGCTCCACTGGGAGCTAAAAGGTAGAAGAGGACCAGTCTAACTCGATCACCGGGCTTGTACAGGGGTCTTTCAAATTTAAAGTTGCGTTTGCTATTATACAACGTGTTCCATACCTGTTCTTGATTGTCTGCGTTGACGTCGACCGGTGCCATTTTTATACTTCTGTGATACGAATGGTTATAACTTCGAAGTAGGGCGGGGAGGACTCGGACATAAGACAACTTATTGGATTTCGTGAAATATCGCCACATCCGTTGTTTCAGAGTCCTGTTAAAGCGTTCCACCACGGCGGCCTTAATATCTTCGTTCTGCGTAGTGAAAAAGTGAACGTTGTTGTCAGCGAGGAATTTCTGAAATGTTCTGTTCAGAAACTCTGACCCCTTATCGGTTTGAAAACTCGCGGGTTTCCCATCGAGAAATATCTTACCGACGGCTTCCACTAAGGATTTCCCCGTTTTGGTTCGTATCGGTACAGACCACGCGAATTTACTGAAAACGTCCACGCAAGAAACCAAATAGGAATATCCATCGTTGTGTTTTTTCAAATGTCTCAAATCGATTAGGTCTGCCTGATATTGCTGTTGGGGGCCACTCGTTATAATGGGACGCCTTTCAAATCTGCGACGAATTGGTTTATGAAGGGTATAGGTATCCTGATGACTCAGCCATTGTTTGATCTTTGCGAGTCCCAGTTTGGTGTTACGTTGCAGGGCCGTTGCACCACTATACGCCCCTGGTCGACTAGGGTCAAAGTAACGACGTCTCAATATTTTCTCCACCGTTCCCATTTTGGTGTTGGGATTCCGCTCTTTCTTTTTTTAGGTCTCAGTTTATACGTGGCTACGGGCGGAGTGGTTTCATTACCTACCTTTGGGGTTTCCGCTGGTGGTGGTGGTGTCTTGGTCTGCTCTGGTGATACCTCGAATGATGGTGTTGGTGGGGAAGGTGTTTTTTCTGTTGCCGTGTTGTGTTGAATGAGATCGACCGAGCCCAATGAGCGTCGTTTATACTGCTCCAATCTAGTTAAATATTGATGCAGGGCACGTTGGTACACTCTGGCCTTATCGGCGGGTGCTAAATCATCTCGGAATAGGATACGTTGCATTTCATCATCTAAATCTCTCAAGTTGTCACCGATCGCCTCGGGTGGGCTATAGGACGTGGTAGTAGTCTGTTTAAGACCCTCGAGGAATCGAGGATCCACCAAAATCATTTTTTTGGCCATTGTTACGCACCTAGTACTCCACCGAGAATACTTAATATAGGACGGAGCAAAGCACCTATAAACCCACCAGTTTGTAGAATCTCTTTCCGCCGCTTAAGACTCGGTTTCTTTTTAGTGAGAAGTCTCAACTTGTTCTTGTGTCGACGTAGCTCGCACTTCTGTTGCTGAGTGAGTCTAACATTACCTTTTAATATGTTATGGCAACACTCGCACAAAAAGTTAATGAGTTTTGGAGAGGCTGTTTTTAATATGGCTCTTAAACCGCTCGGCGAGGCGGCGCGCATACATTTCAATATTTCACCGTAACGTCTAAGTAATTCATCGCACATGATTCTCTACTTTGGCACGTAGACGATTTGTCTCTCCCCCGGAAATATTTTTGTTCTCAACCTAAGATTATCAGGTGTATCCTGACGAAGATCGACCAGCAAATAACCGTGAGGAGTCGCTGTCGCGTCCATAAAACTATCTTGGAGGTACCCCACCTGACCCGGGTACATTTGTTTACCCAGATTCATAATTTGACTCCCGTCTCTCGGGTTCTTGAAAAGGACTAAATAGTGCGTATTGAGACTTATGGTTCGATGTTCTTTATTTTTTCCAAATAGATTTTGAACAATGTACATCACACTAATATATCTGTGATGACTACCTTTGGTGAATAATTTTGTTACCCGCTCGTCCGTCTCAGACATCAAGTCATCGATGACGATCAGTCTTCTCTTCTTACCACCTTCCAATTTATCGACGTCTGGTAGACCCTCGATAAATCTCACTGACCCCATAGTCTCGTATATCGGCTGCCATTCCCCATAACACCATATAACTTCCTCCGGTACGGGGACAGCTAGCTCGTGAAGGTTCTGTATAAACTTTTGCACAAATACCGTTTTCCCACACCCGGTAGGACCGGCTATCAGAGCTGTGAAGGGATGATTCCATCGGGGATCCATCCTCACAAGTGCTACTAACTTTAGTGATTACGCCCCCGACGAAAATAACAACGAGTGATTTTAGGTCAGCGCGCGAGGTTTCCCCCTCTTCAACTAACACCTATTTTTATAAGCCACAACCTATATAAACACTACAGGGGGGAGGAGGAGGAGTTTCCTAGTCTCAAACCGCATTACCTGAGACCGAATTGTTACACGCATCATATTTCCCCACACATCACCCCGCTATTGGGTCAGTTCCAGAGGTCACTGAACATGTCGCAACACGACTGATTACCACGCCTGATGACGTATTGCGTTAGCTGCTATAAATAGACGGTCCTCGACCCGATAAACGGGTATAAAAAACCCCAGTCGAGCAGTGTACACGCACACACATAACCAACGTCTGTTGCCAGGTGGTTTGTTTTTCTTTGAATATGGAGTCGTGTAGCTTGAATACGCCAATTTCGTTTGATCTCAGTGATCAGCGCATATTTATGTCACGTGGAAATGAGACTGTAGTTCCATTGTCTAAAGATGGCGTTAAGGCAGTCTCGGTTTGTGTTTTTCGTAACAGACCATTGATAAATATAAGGACATATAGAGGTGATAGTTTTTTGAAGTTTCCTACCAGAACTGGGATAACACTATCGAGAGAGGAATTTATCACGTTAGTCGAGATGCGAGAGGAAATTTTAACCGCTTATGCTAACCTCAACTACACGCCGCCTGTTGTTGACCAGATCAACTACACGCCGCCTGTCGTTAACCAGATCAACTACACGCCACCTCTCGTTAATCAGATCAACTACACGCCGCCTGTCGTTAACCACCAAAACTACATACCATCTCTTGTTAACACGAATCTCATCGACTACACGCCCCCCTTTGTTAATCAAGGGAATCTCGCTCTTGTTAATCAGACGACAGATCCGGCACCCAATATGAATGCCGCGGGTGTTTCAGCAGAGTCACCAATTACCTATTCCAGCTTTGATCAAGGTTTTGTCAAAATGGAGGGCGGTTGTGTTTTGAAGGCTAATGAAACTTCCTATGCACCCGTGTTTGATAGACATTTAACAAACACTACCACCATAACAGGAGGGAGGAAACCCAGACGCTTAAAATTATCAACAACCGGACAGTAATATATATATATGTGTCGTATATTTGTTGTAATAATAAAGCTGTGAGAAATATAGAACGAATTTTGTTTTGGTTTACCATGAATGTGTGAGAGAGAGAGAGATGGTTGATACTTTGTGTGGCTTGATGATAGGCTATGAAGGGATGATGATGAGGCACATGATGATGATGATATGAAGGTTGATGTTGAGGGTGGCACATGATGATAGTGTTGTGGCACAGGCTGATAGTGTTGAGGCACATGATGATAGTGTTGTGGCACAGGCTGATAGTGTTGAGGGTGGCACATGATGATAGTGTTGAGGCACATGATGATAGTGTTGAGGCACATGATGATGATAGGATATGAAGGTTGATGTTGAGGGTGGCACATGATAATGATGATAGTGTTGAGGCACATGATGATAGTGTTGAGGCACAAGATCATGATAGGATATGAAGGTTGATGTTGAGGCACATGCTAATAGTGTTGAGGCACATGCTGATGATTTTTATTTGACTTGAGTTAGCTTGGATATGCAATAGAGAGAAATCGCTATAATCTGGTACATGACGCTAACGATACTAATAATTGCTTGTCAGCATTTTTTTACATGTCGCCTCCTGTTGCCCCACACATGATGATAACCAATAAAGGCACCTTTCCCCACCCGCACGCCACGCGACGACCCGCCATCCGACCCGCGAGATAGCCGGCGACGACCCGCCATCCGACCCGCGAGATAGCCGGCGACGACCCGCCATCCCCCCTTTTAGAACCGCTGTCGCCCGAGAGAACCGCTGTCGCCCGATTTTAGAACCCCGAGATAACCGGCGAGCTAGCGACGCACCGATCACCGCCACGCACCACGAGATAAGCCGCCACGCACACACCACGACGCGCCGATCGTCACGCACCAACGCACACCACGAGATAAGCCGATTACCGATCACGACCACCGAGATAATAAGCCGATTATCGGACTTTGGCACGGGTTTTGGTGCATGTTTCGTGCAAAGTCGGTGCCAAATCTATTGTCTTTCGGTGCATGTTATTCCACTTTGGGGTGGGTTCACAGCCACAACTACTACTCCAGAGTCTGAAATATGTGTGTCCAGAATCTGAAATATGTGTGTCCAGAGTCTGAAATATGTGTGTCCAGAGTTGAAATATGTGTGTCCAGAGTCTGAAATATGTGTGTCCAGAGTCTGAAATATGTGTGTCCAGAGTCTGAAATATGTGTGTCCAGAGTCTGACATCTTTCCTTTAGATCGACCAGTCACCCCTGCTCTCACTCACAAGTACAAGATTTATTTTCTCCCGACCGTCCACGTCTTGTCATTCACAAAACATCTTAGTCATATTTTGTTTCCGAACATTTTCTTATAACGCAGCAGATGAAATACTTACTAGCTTTAAGTATATTCCTGATTTGCAATGTTTAGACACGTTATAACTGCGGTCGTTTTTAGCCATGAAATAACAAACACATTGATACAAATGTGTGCTACAATTGTAGGGAATTCATTTTTAAAAACTTAATTCGATTAAAAATACTTAAGAAATATGTGTTTTTAAAAAAATATATCTAAATACTTTAAACTTTCTGTTTTATTTGTAAGGAGTTTGTCAGGTAATTAATTGAATGCTACAAAGTGAACTCAAAGCGTGTAGGTAGTGCACAGTACTGACCTCCAGTAAGCAGACAGTACACGCAAGTGCAGCTACAAGCGAGTAGTTTTCCTTTAAGATTCCCATCAACGTGACCACACAGCCATCTGTGTACGTGAACATCTCGCTGTAATCTTTCTGGAAATTACAACATAATTTATTTATATATTTTTTTATTAATTATTTTAAATCATCATCAAGTACCGGGTCTACTGGCCTAGGTGATCATGTCTCTCCACAATTTTCGATCTCGGCAGCTATTTATCATTTCTGTTGTTGACCTTCTGCCAAGCCATTCTCTTATGCCGTCTGTTATTTTTTCTCTTTGCTTCCCTCTATCTCTTCGTCTCTCAATTTTTCCAGTTGTTACAGTATATTCCAGTTGTTCTCTTCTCATTACATGGCCACAAAATGATGATTGTCTCTTCCTAATATTGGAAATTAGCTCTCTTTTTGCTTTGACCTCTTTCAGAACGTTTTCATTACTCTTCTTAGTTGTCCATGGTATTCTCAATAGTCTTCTGTTAAACCACATTTCTGCAGACTCCAGTGATTTTCTTGTCTGTTGTCCTATTGTCCTTGATTTACATCCATATGTTAAGACTGGCTCTACGTAACATTTAAAAACTCTTTTTCTTGTTTCTATTGTCAACAATGAATTGCATAGTATTTTCCTCATTTTTTTGGGAAAGCTGCTTTTGCCTGAGCCATTCTGCATCTCACCTCTTTCGTACATCTTCCGTCTGAGGTTAACAAAGTTTCCAAGTATTTAAATTATTTAGAGTTCGTTTTATCTTTATTTTGCTTACAGTAGCTTGATGACGATCGGGTATCACCTGTTTACAATTATTATTATTTAAAATATAGAAATTTAAAGATGATTTAACTTTTTTCTGTACGGAATGTTCTTATCACTTTATCGGCAGAGATTTCAGAGACAGCATTCTTCGTGGTTTTAAATATCAATCTACATGTTTATATTTATCGAACACTTAATATACGAAATCTGAATTTGTAGATAATTAAACAAGGAATTAGATTTCACCAATACCAAGATGATACAAGACCTAGAAAAGAAAAAAAAAGCTTTGATGGCAGCTTACACTAATCAAATTGAGAGTGACGCTCTGTGCGGCTAAACGTACGTGACCGAAATTGACATGGCGAATGTTGCGTCGAAACGTACGGAAAGAGTTAATGGTGATGAAAGTAATGTTGACTTTGTTTTACAAGAATCATCAAAAATGTTGTTTCTTAAACGACAAATCCTAGCTTTTGGCTAAGAAAAATGTGACGGTTTGAATGTTGTAACTTTTACTAAAATAATTATTTGCTGCAGAACTAGACCTGATTCATATCTCAAGGCCGTGACCTAAAGAATCCTGGGGGATCGGGGTTTAAATGGCAGTGGAGGCAAAAATGTTTAAAATTAAAAAAAAAAAACATCTTTACGGTATTTTCCCATTACTGGGGTCTGCCGGGAGAAGTTGTAGGATTGGAGAATAAAGGTCGCTTGTCCAGGGCGGTCGACACGAGATGTTCGGGTTTGAGTTTTTATTGCAAAAAAGTATTCCGATCTAAACCGCTATTGGGGTACATCCAACCTACATACATGCGTACTATGAATGTTACCTGGGAAGGTAAGTCAGCGAGTAATGAGAACTGGGCACTCCACCTCACGAAGCTGAGACTTAGTGTATAATATAATCACTGAGACTGAGTGTATAATATAATCACTGAGACTTTGTGTATAATATAATCACTGAGACTTTGTGTATAATATAATCACTGAGACTTAGTGTATAATATAATCACTGAGACTTTGTGTATAATATAATCACTGAGACTTTGTGTATAATATAAGTAGTATACAAGGGTCCATTTGACCCGTATTTAGGCGTAAATTAACAAAGATATATAGTAGGCGTATTTTACGCCTAATGTACACGAGAGACAAGGGGAGTTAACAGTGACCACAGTCGGGGTGCGACGGAGCTCGTGCTCTATGCTGAGATTCATCTTTATGGTCAGGGATGAGATTGGACTAATTGTGGATGCGGTCCTAGCATCTCTCTCTCTCTCTCTCTCTCTCTCTCTCTCTCTCTCGCTATCTCTCTCTCCCTCTCCATCGCTGTCGCTCTCGATCATTCTCTCTTGTTCTCTCTCCCTCTCCAGCTCTCTCTCTCTCTCTCTCTCGCTATCTCTCTCTTTCACTAGACTTCTCTCTCACTCCTAGACGTCTCTCCTACCACACCAGCTTTCATCCTCTCTCTCTCCTAACATTCCCCTCCATCGTACATTTAGCTTCCGTCATAGACTTCCCTCCATTGTAACACTTACTCATTCTCTCCATTTAAACCCATTAGCTCTACTTAGCTCCCCTAAATCTCTCTCTCTCTCTCTCTCTACTATTCCAGCCTAGATGTCCCGCCATTGGAACACTTACTCATTCTCTCCATTTATCCCTATCATCGCGCCTTCCTTCTCTCTCGCTCTCTCTTTATCGCCATTCCTCTCTTAGACTTCTAACCTATCAGTCCACCCTCCGCCTCTCCCTTTAGCTCCCCCGCCCTCCCTCATATTTTTAGCGTCCCTCCTATTGTAACACTTGATTATTCTCACCATTTATACCTAGCATCTCGCCTTCTTTCTCATATGCTTCTCTCTCGCTCGCTCTCTCTCTCTTCTAACCCCTACTAGACTTCTCTCCTACCATTCCACCTTTCTTCCTCTCTCTCTCTCTCTCTCTCTCTCTCTCTCTCTTTACCTCGCCTAGCGTTCCGCCTTCATTCGTATTTTTACCTTACCACCAGTGTAACACATTAATAACATTGAATATCAATTACAAAAAGACTTGAAATATCTACTTTTTAAAGAACCAATAAGATAAACATATGAAAAACGAAGGAATAATACACTCGACAAGGCTTAACAGACGTACTTTATACACATAACCATTAATACAACTGAAATTCCTTTAATGATAACCTATCACATCGTTATGAGCTAAGAGAAAAACAGAAAAAAAAAATTCAACTTACAACGTAAAATATTCCACTACAACACAGACCGCAAGACTGAACAGTACTATGAAAATAAATGCCCGTGAATCAAGCGCGCTTATAACACGAAGTCTCACATCCGACTAGTTTAAATATAATATGGTAAATAAAAGTTGGACGACACTATTCCACCCTCGACTAATATCTAGGTTAACCAATCAGAGAAGAAGATTTCTATCGGACACCCATCAACGAAATGACTGACCTCGGGATTAACTAATCAGAGAAGAGGATTACTGTTATCGTGATAACTGACCTCATTTTCAACTTGAAGTGCTGTCGAGTCTGATGCATGGGTTACTTTAAACCGATTCGGCCCCTGATACAATCCACCTAGCGGGTCAATGGTGAGGGAAATAATACAAGTGGCGGGTTACTTGAACGCGTTTTGACCCCGGCTGCAATACCAGGAGTGCCATGACAGTTATAAATAGTTGGATACAACGAGCAGGAAGTTATATTCAAGGTCCAAAATGTTAGACCAAATCACTAAGATTTTGCCGCCAGAACACACAAATTTAGGCTCATAGTCAAAAAGTCGACCTTAAAACCATACAAATCTACTCCCATACTCATAAAAGTTAGACACATCAGACAGATAATTACTTCCAAACTCCAAAAAGTTAGAACAAATCACGCCTCGATCGTTCTCTAACATTGCCTCGATCGTTCGTTAACATTGCCTCCAGCGTTCTCTAACATTGCCTCCAGCGTTCTCTAACATTACCTCGAGCGTTCTCTGACATTGCCTCGAGCGTTCTCTAACATTACCTCGAGCGTTCTCTAACATTACCTCGAGCGTTCTTTAACATTGCCTCGATCGTTCTTTAACATTGCCTCCAGTGTTCTCTTCACAAGTTTCGTAAGGGAAACATTTGTCGTACTGGGAGAAAAACTCGTTTACCCTATCCATTTTAACGACCCCTTCTAATGATGACTCGCTGAGTGCCAAGTACAGACTATCTGTATCCATTTCACAGAGTTGAAAGTCGGACCTCTCTACGAATCTATCCAGGAAGTCATAGTAAAATTCCAACATTCGCAATTTGGTGTACTGGTAGACGAAAAAACCAATCTGTGAAGGAAGATCCCACAGGATACTTCGTTTTCCAAGCGACACCTCATACAGGTCTTCACCAATAGGCGTCATGGTTTTAAACAGGGGGTTATTTACCAACTTTGTTGTATTGGCCCCCTCTTTAACATAGGTCACGTTCACATGTTTCCCCAAATTCGTCAAGGTCTTCCCATAGGCCGAGAAAAATATTACCACCAGATCACAAAAATGTAGGCAGAAACCTAGGAGGCAAGGTCAGAAACCTAGGAGACAAGGTCAGAAACCTAGGAGGCAAGGGCAGGTTCGTGGGGTTGTGGTTCATGGTTCGTTAGTTGATGGTTCGTTAAGTCCATGGTTCGTGGGGTTGTGGTTCGCGGTTCGTGAGTTGAAGGTTCGGTAAGTCCGTGGTTCGTGGTTTGTTAAGTTCGTTGTTCGTGAGTTTGTGGTTTATTAAGTTGGTAGTTTGTTAAGTGCGTGGTTCGAGAGGTCGTGGGCAAGGGCAGAAACCTTAGAGGCAAGGGCAGAAACCTAGGAGGCAAGGTCAGAAACCTAGGAGGCAAGGGCAGAAACCTAGGAGGCAAGGGCAGAAACCTAGGAGGCAAGGGCAGAAACCTAAGAGGCAAAGACAGAAACCTAGGAGGCAAGGTCAGAAACCTAGGAAGCAAAGGCTGAAAAACACTCGTACTGACTAAGGCTTCCAAGGTGTATTTGATTGTCGCCCTAATTGTGTCAGTATAACCTAATATATCACTTTCATTTAATCTATCGATAAACGTTTCAAAGTCATTTCTGTTGTTAACTAACAAGGGTTTGTCTAATCCTGTCGCGTTATTTGAGCTTGTGTGTGAAAGTAACGCAGCCAAATAGAACTGACCTCTGAGGCAATACCGGATGTGTTACTAAAAAGATTTTGACGTATGATGGCAATTTTATGAGTTTACCCCCTGATCATTTTTTAGGGATACGCCCATGAAATCGGTAAAAATCGTAAATTTTCACTCTAGGCATACCCCAAACTCTATTTTAGACATCCCCATTGCAAAAATTTACATTAAAAACCACTTTTAGGATTTTACCCCCTTATCATTTTTGAGGGTTACGCCCATGGAATTGATAAAAAAAACGTTAATTTAGCACGCAGGCTTACCTAAAACTTTATTTTAGACATCCCCACACCAAAAATTAACTTAAAAATCACTTTTGAAATTGTTACCCCCTTACCATTTTTTTAGGGTTACGCCCATGGAATTGATAAAAAAAAATTGAAATATAACCTCAAGGCATACCCCAAACTTTATTTTAGACATCCCCACACCAAAAATTAACTTAAAAATCACTTTTGAAATTGTAACCCCCCTTACCATTTTTGAGGGTTACGCCCCTGAAATCGATAAAAATCGTAAATTTAGCACGTAGGCTTACCTAAAACTTTATTTTAGACATCCCCACACCAAAAATTTACTTAAAAATCACTTTTGAAATTGTAACCCCCCTTACCATTTTTGAGGGTTACGCCCCTGAAATCGAGAAAATTCGTTAATTTAGCACGTAGGCTTACCTAAAACTTTATTTTAGACATCCCCACACCAAAAATTTACTTAAAAATCACTTTTGAAATTTAACCCCCCTTACCATTTTTGAGGGTTACGCCCCTGAAATCGAGAAAATTCGTTAATTTAGCACGTAGGCTTACCTAAAACTTTATTTTAGACATCCCCACACCAAAAATTAACTTAAAAATCACTTTTGAAATTGTTACCCCCCTTAAAATTTTTGAGGGTTACGCCCCTGAAATCTATAAAAAATTGAAATATAACCTCAAGGCATACCTCCCACATAATTTTTGACACCCCTACATATCAAATTCCATAAAAAAAACAACAAAAAGCTAGTAGTGATGGTGGCTGTGAACTCAACAGAAAAGTGGAATAACATGCACCGAAATACAATAGATTTGGCACCGAAACTGTTTCGGTGCCAAAACATGCACGAGAAGTAGTATGTTCACAGCCACCATCACTACTAGCTTTTTGTTGTTTTTTTTATGGAATTTGATATGTAGGGGTGTCAAAAATTATGTGGGAGGTATGCCTTGAGGTTATATTTCAATTTTTTATAGATTTCAGGGGCGTAACCCTCAAAAATTTTAAGGGGGGTAACAATTTCAAAAGTGATTTTTAAGTTAATTTTTGGTGTGGGGATGTCTAAAATAAAGTTTTAGGTAAGCCTACGTGCTAAATTAACGAATTTTCTCGATTTCAGGGGCGTAACCCTCAAAAATGGTAAGGGGGGTTACAATTTCAAAAGTGATTTTTAAGTAAATTTTTGGTGTGGGGATGTCTAAAATAAAGTTTTAGGTAAGCCTACGTGCTAAATTAACGAATTTTCTCGATTTCAGGGGCGTAACCCTCAAAAATGGTAAGGGGGGTTACAATTTCAAAAGTGATTTTTAAGTAAATTTTTGGTGTGGGGATGTCTAAAATAAAGTTTTAGGTAAGCCTACGTGCTAAATTTACGATTTTTATCGATTTCAGGGGCGTAACCCTCAAAAATGGTAAGGGGGGTTACAATTTCAAAAGTGATTTTTAAGTTAATTTTTGGTGTGGGGATGTCTAAAATAAAGTTTGGGGTATGCCTTGAGGTTATATTTCAATTTTTTTTTATCAATTCCATGGGCGTAACCCTAAAAAATGGAAAGGGGGTAACAATTTCAAAAGTGATTTTTAAGTTAATTTTTGGTGTGGGGATGTCTAAAATAAAGTTTTAGGTAAGCCTGCGTGCTAAATTAACGTTTTTTTTATCAATTCCATGGGCGTAACCCTCAAAAATGATAAGGGGGTAAAATCCTAAAAGTGGTTTTTAATGTAAATTTTTGCAATGGGGATGTCTAAAATAGAGTTTGGGGTATGCCTAGAGTGAAAATTTACGATTTTTACCGATTTCATGGGCGTATCCCTAAAAAATGATCAGGGGGTAAACTCATAAAATTGCCATCATACGTCAAAATCTTTTTAGTAACACATCCGGTATTGCCTCAGAGGTCAGTTCTATTTGGCTGCGTTACTTTCACACACAAGCTCAAATAACGCGACAGGATTAGACAAACCCTTGTTAGTTAACAACAGAAATGACTTTGAAACGTTTATCGATAGATTAAATGAAAGTGATATATTAGGTTATACTGACACAATTAGGGCGACAATCAAATACACCTTGGAAGCCTTAGTCAGTACGAGTGTTTTTCAGCCTTTGCTTCCTAGGTTTCTGACCTTGCCTCCTAGGTTTCTGTCTTTGCCTCTTAGGTTTCTGCCCTTGCCTCCTAGGTTTCTGCCCTTGCCTCCTAGGTTTCTGCCCTTGCCTCCTAGGTTTCTGACCTTGCCTCCTAGGTTTCTGCCCTTGCCTCTAAGGTTTCTGCCCTTGCCCACGACCTCTCGAACCACGCACTTAACAAACTACCAACTTAATAAACCACAAACTCACGAACAACGAACTTAACAAACCACGAACCACGGACTTACCGAACCTTCAACTCACGAACCGCGAACCACAACCCCACGAACCACGGCCTTAACGAACCATCAACTAACGAACCACAAACTCACGAACAACGAACTTAACGAACCACGGACTTAACGAATCCTCAACTCACGAACCGCGAACCACAACCCCTACGAACCATGGACTTAACGAACCATCAACTAACGAACCATGAACCACAACCCCACGAACCTGCCCTTGCCTCCTAGGTTTCTGACCTTGTCTCCTAGGTTTCTGACCTTGCCTCCTAGGTTTCTGCCTACATTTTTGTGATCTGGTGGTAATATTTTTCTCGGCCTATGGGAAGACCTTGACGAATTTGGGGAAACATGTGAACGTGACCTATGTTAAAGAGGGGGCCAATACAACAAAGTTGGTAAATAACCCCCTGTTTAAAACCATGACGCCTATTGGTGAAGACCTGTATGAGGTGTCGCTTGGAAAACGAAGTATCCTGTGGGATCTTCCTTCACAGATTGGTTTTTTCGTCTACCAGTACACCAAATTGCGAATGTTGGAATTTTACTATGACTTCCTGGATAGATTCGTAGAGAGGTCCGACTTTCAACTCTGTGAAATGGATACAGATAGTCTGTACTTGGCACTCAGCGAGTCATCATTAGAAGAGGTCGTTAAAATGGATAGGGTAAACGAGTTTTTCTCCCAGTACGACAAATGTTTCCCTTACGAAACTTGTGAAGAGAACACTGGAGGCAATGTTAAAGAACGATCGAGGCAATGTTAAAGAACGCTCGAGGTAATGTTAGAGAACGCTCGAGGTAATGTTAGAGAACGCTCGAGGCAATGTCAGAGAACGCTCGAGGTAATGTTAGAGAACGCTGGAGGCAATGTTAGAGAACGCTGGAGGCAATGTTAACGAACGATCGAGGCAATGTTAGAGAACGATCGAGGCGTGATTTGTTCTAACTTTTTGGAGTTTGGAAGTAATTATCTGTCTGATGTGTCTAACTTTTATGAGTATGGGAGTAGATTTGTATGGTTTTAAGGTCGACTTTTTGACTATGAGCCTAAATTTGTGTGTTCTGGCGGCAAAATCTTAGTGATTTGGTCTAACATTTTGGACCTTGAATATAACTTCCTGCTCGTTGTATCCAACTATTTATAACTGTCATGGCACTCCTGGTATTGCAGCCGGGGTCAAAACGCGTTCAAGTAACCCGCCACTTGTATTATTTCCCTCACCATTGACCCGCTAGGTGGATTGTATCAGGGGCCGAATCGGTTTAAAGTAACCCATGCATCAGACTCGACAGCACTTCAAGTTGAAAATGAGGTCAGTTATCACGATAACAGTAATCCTCTTCTCTGATTAGTTAATCCCGAGGTCAGTCATTTCGTTGATGGGTGTCCGATAGAAATCTTCTTCTCTGATTGGTTAACCTAGATATTAGTCGAGGGTGGAATAGTGTCGTCCAACTTTTATTTACCATATTATATTTAAACTAGTCGGATGTGAGACTTCGTGTTATAAGCGCGCTTGATTCACGGGCGTTTATTTTCATAGTACTGTTCAGTCTTGCGGTCTGTGTTGTAGTGGAATATTTTACGTTGTAAGTTGAATTTTTTTTTTCTGTTTTTCTCTTAGCTCATAACGATGTGATAGGTTATCATTAAAGGAATTTCAGTTGTATTAATGGTTATGTGTATAAAGTACGTCTGTTAAGCCTTGTCGAGTGTATTATTCCTTCGTTTTTCATATGTTTATCTTATTGGTTCTTTAAAAAGTAGATATTTCAAGTCTTTTTGTAATTGATATTCAATGTTATTAATGTGTTACACTGGTGGTAAGGTAAAAATACGAATGAAGGCGGAACGCTAGGCGAGGTAAAGAGAGAGAGAGAGAGAGAGAGAGAGAGAGAGAGAGGAAGAAAGGTGGAATGGTAGGAGAGAAGTCTAGTAGGGGTTAGAAGAGAGAGAGAGCGAGCGAGAGAGAAGCATATGAGAAAGAAGGCGAGATGCTAGGTATAAATGGTGAGAATAATCAAGTGTTACAATAGGAGGGACGCTAAAAATATGAGGGAGGGCGGGGGAGCTAAAGGGAGAGGCGGAGGGTGGACTGATAGGTTAGAAGTCTAAGAGAGGAATGGCGATAAAGAGAGAGCGAGAGAGAAGGAAGGCGCGATGATAGGGATAAATGGAGAGAATGAGTAAGTGTTCCAATGGCGGGACATCTAGGCTGGAATAGTAGAGAGAGAGAGAGAGAGAGAGAGATTTAGGGGAGCTAAGTAGAGCTAATGGGTTTAAATGGAGAGAATGAGTAAGTGTTACAATGGAGGGAAGTCTATGACGGAAGCTAAATGTACGATGGAGGGGAATGTTAGGAGAGAGAGAGGATGAAAGCTGGTGTGGTAGGAGAGACGTCTAGGAGTGAGAGAGAAGTCTAGTGAAAGAGAGAGATAGCGAGAGAGAGAGAGAGCTGGAGAGGGAGAGAGAACAAGAGAGAATGATCGAGAGCGACAGCGATGGAGAGGGAGAGAGAGATAGCGAGAGAGAGAGAGAGAGAGAGAGAGAGAGATGCTAGGACCGCATCCACAATTAGTCCAATCTCATCCCTGACCATAAAGATGAATCTCAGCATAGAGCACGAGCTCCGTCGCACCCCGACTGTGGTCACTGTTAACTCCCCTTGTCTCTCGTGTACATTAGGCGTAAAATACGCCTACTATATATCTTTGTTAATTTACGCCTAAATACGGGTCAAATGGACCCTTGTATACTACTAATATAATCACTGAGACTTAGTGTATAATATAATCGCTGAGACTTAGTGTATAATATAATCACTGAGACTTTGTGTATAATATAATCACTGAGACTTCATATACAATATAATCACTGAGACTTTGTGTATAATATAATCACTGGGACTTCATATACAATATAATCACTGAGACTTTGTGTATAATATAATCACTGAGACTTCATATACAATATAATCACTGAGACTTAGTGTATAATATAATCACTGAGACTTCATATACAATATAATCACTGAGACTTCATATACAGTATAATCACTGAGACGTTGTATACAATACAATCACTGAGACTTTGTATATAATATAATCACTGAGACTTTGTATACAATATAATCACTGAGACTTTGTATATAATATAATATAATCACTGAGACTACATATACAATATAATCACTGAGACTTTGTATATAATATAATATAATCACTGAGACTTTGTATACAATATAATCACTGAGGCTACATATACAATATAATCACTGAGACTTTGTATATAATATAATCACTGGAACTTCGTATACAATATAATCACTGAGACTTTGTATATAATATAATCACTGGGACTTCATATACAATATAATCACTGGGACTTCGTATACAATAAAATCACTGAGACTTCATTAACCAATGGTAACTACTGCGGGTCTTTGTTTACCTGTTATCTATAAAAAAAAATAAATAAATAAAATAAAAATAAGCAAGATCTATGCACTACCGGATAAACTCAAAGATACTTAATCCCATTTAGAAGACAACAAAGTCTACGCATTTTGATAACTTCCACGGCGCACTGGCTTTGCATACATCTCTTAAACTACTTTTAATTCATTACGTTTTCTTGGGTTCTTTAAAACATCATACTTCATCTGTGAGTCAGAAAGTAACATTACTAAGATGATAAATCTTCATAAGTGTGATTGTTCAGAAGTTTAACATTGTTCCATTGTTACCGGTGTCATACAAAATGTCCTACAGATACACATTCTTCTTCTTATTTCCTTCCTCATCTGCCTTTCAGCGTCGAGGGGAGATATAGTTTGCGGTCTTTTGCTCTTCTGTTCGCCTCTGCTGCTGTTATATTTCCTAGTGCTTCTAATATTCCATTGACTCATCTTTTTCGTGGTCGACCCTTAGGTCTGGTGTTCTTACAACGTTTGTTGAAGGCTCGTTGTGTTGTGGTTTGTTCTTTCTGCCTTGTCACGTGGCCAAACCATTTTATCTGTTGTTTCCTTATATATTCTAGGCGGGGGCTATTCCTAGCTTTTTTCTCAGTTCTTCATTTCTGATTTTATCTCTCAGACTGTTTCCTGTCATTCGTCTAACACATTTCATTTTTGTAGAGGTTATTTTTCTTATTGTTCTTGCATCTAGGGTCCAGGTCTCGCATTGGTAGCACAACGTTGGGATGAAGATTGTATTGTATAGTGCTCGTTTTGCCTCCAGAGTTATTTCCTTGTTGGACAATAGTGGTGATAACTGTCCGATGATTTGACAAGCTTTGTTGCATCTTGATTCTATCTCTGCTGTTTGAGAAGTATCGTTTGTCATTAGACTTCCTAGGTATTTGAATTCTTCTAGCTGTTTTAGTTGTCTGCTTTCTATAGTTATGTTGATGTTCTGTTTATTTTTGGCGACATTCATGACTTCTGTTTTGTTGATGTTGATTTTCATGTTGTATTTTGTGCCTGAGATGTTGAGTTTAAGTGTTCTTGTAGGTCTTCTATTGTTTCATGTTTTAGTGCCTGATCGTCTGCAAATAGAAGCTCGTTGATCTCCTCTGTCTCTGATGCACAGTGTAGACAACAATATGCCACAACAGCAGAATAAATATGGCTACCCCACTTAAGGCATGCAAAAATAGAAGGTATCAGAGAGAGAAAAACGATAGCAGACAGTTTGCGTGATTGGTTTCGTACAAAATTAGTAACATTGTCGATCAATAATTAAAGATAGAATGTTATTAATAGACACGATCATCAACGCCAAAAGACACGGCACTTGATAACGATGATAGGACAAAGGCAATGTACAATTTCAAACTGTTATAGCTATAAACATATTCAAGTTGCACTTTATCCCCCAGACTCCTACAATAATACGCGGCTATTATCATATGATAAGCAAGAGGAGCATTTGTTGCACTGGGAAACATATGGAAGCCCAAAGAAATTAGGTTAAATAATAAAATAAAAATTGTCAACTCCAATGTTAAGTCAGTCTTATTATATGGCTGTGAAACACGGAGAACAACTAAAATGACAATCATGAAGATACAGACTTTCATTAATGGATGCTTACGAAGAATAAAAGGATGGAAATGGCAGGACAAAATCACTAACATAGAATTATGGAAATATACCAGTCAAATACCAGTGGATAAAGAGATACAGCGAAGACGATGGCGCTGGATAGGACACACACTGCGGAAGCCAACTAAGAGTATTACACAACAGGCCCTTTTTTGGAATCCCCACGGAAAAAGACAAAGAGGAAGACCAAGGAATTCTTGGAGAAGAAAGACTGCAGAGATGAAGATGATGGGGAAGACATGTAACGATCTTAAAAGAATGACAAGAAACAGAATGGTTTTGAAAGTGTTTGTCCCAGTATGCTCCACGGGAGTTGATATGTAGAAGAAGAAGAACATATGATAAATGAAACATCAAAGAAAGTAAAGTAGAACACGCACTGTGCCAAATCTAACTCCGTTTCCGCAAGCATCGTCACGTGCACCTCTACAGCAAGACGGAGGCACCCCGCAACTGGATGGTGATGTGACTACTGTGCAGTTATAGTGAGAGTTGGCATCCCAGTCGGCGTAGTTGGACGCTCCACAGCACCAGAACTGAAAGGAAGGGAGGTGACTTGAATTATTTGTTGAGACTAAAATGATGGTTGATGAAATCAAATGCTAACATCATCAAGTAGCATGCGTGATGGTGTAGGTGATCATGTCTCTCCACAATTTTCGATCTCGACAGTTATTTAACATTTCTGTTATTGACCTTCTACCAAGCCATTCTCTTAAGCTGTCTGGTATCTTTTCTCTTTGCTTCCCTTTATCTCTTCGTCCCTCGATTTTCCCAGTTGTCAAAATATATTCCAGTTATTCTCTTCTCATTACATGGCCAAAAAATGATGATTGTTTCTTCCAAATATTATAAATTAGCTCTCCTTTTGCTTTGGCCTCTTTCAGAACGTTTTTATTACTCTTCTTAGCTGTCCATGGTATTCTCAATATTCTTCTGTTAAAGCACATTTCTACAGCCTCCTGTGCTTTTCTTGTCTGTTTTCCTATCGCCCTTGATTCACATCCATATGTTAAGACTAGCTCCACATATCATTTAAGACCTCTTTTTCTTGTATCTATTGTCAAAAGTGGATTGCACAATATCTTCATTTTGTTTTTAAAGCTGCTTTTGTCTGAGCTATTCTGCATCTCACCTCTGTCGTACATCTACCATCTGACGTTAACATTGTTCCCGGATATTTAAATTCATTAACCTGTATTTATATTGTTCCATTTTTATACTAACATACACAAACCTTATAAACGTGCATATTCACAACACGTCTTACATTAATGTTCATGTGTTATAGAAAAATACAGTGAATAAGAAGAGATAAATCCAAGATTAGTGTAGAAAATGAAAGAAATGACCATGCAACCAACATTCTCATGCATAATAAAGGTCATAAGGTGGGCATATGTTGTCCATGCGATGACAAAGGAAAGCAAGAGAAATGCTAAACAAGCTCTCAAATTGTAAACAGGCAAAAGGATAAAAAGGTCGACGTTGAGAAACACTAAGACGAACACAGAAAAGAGAGGCAACGGTGGCGGACATGGACTTTCTTTGTTTGGGTTGAGAGGCTGGCCCAGAACAGGAACTTGTAGCGAGGTACACTGCGAGTTCTGTGCACGGTCTGATACCAGTGGAGGAATAATGACAGCGATCGGCAGATATAGAGATTTTTTGTCTAATAAAAGACAGACAATTTGACAGACAAACTTCTGTCCTAAATGTTGTATGTGACTCTAGAGAAACTATTATTATTGTACGTTGACGCCTTCTGTTAGAATCTGAAAGAAACATGCATCAACTTTTGTTAAAGTATTTTTCTTCTTTTCTCCTTCCCTATTTGTCTTTCAGCGTATAGAGGAAATATATTCTCCAGTTATTGTTTCTCTTCTGTTGGCCTCTGCTGCTGTTGTTTCCAATATTTCGTCGTCACTCTATTTTTTTTTTCGTGGTCACACTTTTTAGTTCGAGTGATCTCGGATGGTTTATTGAAGGCTCGTTGTGTTGTGTTTGATCTTTCCGTCTTATTACATGGTCAAACCATTTGATCTGTATATTCAATGAGGGGTATTAACCTCATATATCTTTTGTCAGTTCTTAATTCCCGATCTTATCTCTCCTGTTGTTTCCTCTCAAGAGTCCATCACATTTCTTAAAGTACCACCTCATAAAATAATTATATAAAAATACAATTAATTACTTATCTTATTATTTTAAGCAAGTGAAAAAAAATTACTTGTTTAATTATTGTATACGAGTGATGACTTATTTAATTAGGCCTTCTATTTCAAAGTTTTGATTTATTTAATCATTGTATTGGGAGAAAATAAGTATTACAATTGTATAACAGTATAACGTAGTAACTTTTAAATAACTAACAGTGACGACTGCCAGAAGAATATCAAAAGTAGACGAGAAATAGCAACACAAAAATTAAATGTCATGAAGAACAATATCAACAGGGCATTAAAACTTAAACTACTGAGGGCATGATCTTTACAAAAACAACAAATGGTTGTTCCTCATGAACAATCTTTTAAACAACAAAGAAGAAAACTGGTTCATTCGAAACAAAATGCTACAGAATAATCCTTAAAATACGTTGAATAATAAAAAAAAATAGCCATGGCGACATATTCAAAGACTAAAGCATTAAATAGAACTAGCTTATAAACACCATCTACCGAGAATATTACAATAATATGGCCACGTTAAAATACACAGCGGGCTGGGGGGAAAAACAATAATGGAAGACATTGGTTCATGGGCGTCGCATCAGAGACAGACCAAGAAGAAGATGATTCTAAGACATCAAGGAGACCTTGAACATGACACAAGTGGAAGATCTGGCTGGAGACAGAGATTCTTTCACATGGGATGTAGTGAATAAAATGTTCTGCAATTGACACGCAATCCGATGATGATGATGAATACATTTTTTATCATTTTATAAAATAGTAATTAATGTATCCATATATGAAAGTAAAAGTATTAAATTAGCTCAAAACCCACCTCTGAGACCATATACCGGAACCTACCTATCTGAAGATTATATATATATGTATGTGTGTGTGTGTGTGTGTGTATGTATATATGTATATATGTATGTATGTATGTATGTGTGTATATATTTTTTTTTCGTACGTACCTTCCAAAACAAATATTCGAATAGGCCTCCCAGAGCATATTCTTGAATCTGTCTCACAACGTATAATACGCTGTGGCCCACCATCGGGACATATATTATTTGAACTCCCATCACATAATACGAGTATGTTTTCTAATCCAACTCACAGAACATATAACCAAATCTACCTCTTAGAACATATAACTCAATATATAACGAAGGCACCTCTCAAAACATATAATCAGAATCAAAATCACCTCACATGCAATATAATAGAACCCACTTGAAATCACCTCACATACAATATAATAGAACCCACCTGAAATCACCTCACATACAATGTAATAGAACCCACCCGAAATCATCTCACATATAATATAATAGAACCCACCCGAAATCACCTCACATACAATATAATAGAACCCACTCGAAATCACCTCACATACAATATAATAGAACCCACCCGAAATCACCTCACATACAATATAATAGAACCCACCCGAAATCACCTCACATACAATATAATAGAACACACCCGAAATCACCTCACATACAATATAAAGGAACCCACCTGAAATCACCTCACATACAATATAATAGAACCCACCTGAAATCCCCTCACATACAATATGATAGAACACACCCGAAATCACCTCACATACAATATAATAGAACACACCCGAACCCACCTCTCTTTGTATATAATCTAGTCCCCTATCCCTAGAGACCTCAGTATCCATGTTGTATTTCATAATGGCAGCCTTCACAATAAGGAGCATTTGGTAATGAAGATCGTCAATGATGAAAATGAAGACCACTCCAATAGACACTTGCATCACAAACACTGCCACCAACATCACCATAAACTAGGAAATAAAACAAAAACACACAAGACGTCAGTTTCAGTTATATCTTAATGTGTTCCTTTGTTTCTTCATTCTTACTTCGAGTTAAATTATAATAATAGTTATTTAGTTGGCTGTGTTCACTTTCTGTGCGGTTTCGTCTTATGTCTTTTGGCGTGTGCTGAGACTGCTATGATGAGGACTACAGCTACCTTTCTTTGTTTGGGAGATGAGTTAGTAATTCGGATGATTCCACTGGCACGGGCGGTTGAGCAATTATGGTTTTTAATTCGCTTGCAGTGAGTTAAAATTCCGGCTTAGAGTGTTTCATCATCATCAAGTACCGGGCCTACTGGCGTAGGAGATCATGTCTCTCCACAGCTTTCGATCACAACAGTTATTTATCATTTCTGTTGTTGACCTTCTGCCAAGCCATTCTCTAAAGCTGACTGTTATCTTTTCTCTTTGCTTCCCTCTATCTCTTCGTCCCTCAATTTTTCCAATAGTTACAATATATTCCAGTTGTTCTCTTCTCATTACTTGGCCAAAAAATGATGATTGTTTCTTCCTAATATTGGAAATTAGCTCTATTTTTGCTTTGACCTCTTTCAGAAAATCTTCATTACTCTTCTTAGCTGTCGATGGTATTCTTAATATTCTTCTATAAAACCACATTTCTACAGACTCCAGTGATTTTCTTGTCTGTTGTCCTATTGTCCATGATTCGCATCCATATGTTAAGACTGGCTCTATATAACATCTAAGAGCTCTTTTTCTTGTTTCTATTGTCAAAAATGGATTGCATAGTATCTTCCTCGAGTGTTTAATACACCGTAAAATGATACAGTTATAGTTATTCGAAGCCCCCGGTATCACTGTAGACGAATGGAAATCCGTAATTGCTGATCCGCCCGTGCCAGTGGAATCATTCGAATTAACATCTCTTGGAAAATACAAACAATGAAAGGCAGCTGTAGTCCCCATCGTAGCAAACACAGCACACGGCAAAATACATAAGGCTTATTAGCACCGACAGTGAACGCAACTGAAATGTCCTTCGTCATACGATATCATCATTCATCGTAAGTAAGATGAAACACACAGCTCACAGCGTGCACAGAACACTAATCTCAGTATTTCCGGCAGCAAGCCAGAATTGGAGTATGAGGAAACTGCAACAAGGAACCCTTTCAGGCAGTTCCTCATCGGTCCTTGCCGCCTATCTGCCATATTGACTGGAAGTCCACTCTTAAAAATGTTATGATAGTTAGAAGAAAATGGAAATTACACCACATTCTGTAAAGGGCATAATAGATGTATGACGGGATTCTATTTATTTCAATCACCTTAATGTCCTAATTAGACATCAGATACATTTTCTTTGTAATTCAAACTAAAAGCACTGGTTGTTTACTGGTTGTTTACTGGTTGTTGCACTGGTTGTTTACTGGTTGTTGCACTGGTTGTTATATCAAGCATCTCTTACCGCTCGAAGGCAGCGAATGTTGAGAAGTAAAGTGCCAGCACATCCCACCATACCCATGACGACCATGACAACACCTGCACCAATCAGCAACCAGCTTGGAAGTATCAATAATGTTTGAAAAAGCTCCAGCCACTCATGACTGACCTGCGCCCACGTGCCAAGTCCAATATTAGTAACACCTGCTGCCTGTGTAACCAGATCGTTGAAATGAATAAGATTATTTGTAAAATCATTACAATTTCAACAGAAGTAAAATAACACACAAATAAATTGTTAAGTGTATTATTTAACCTTCCCTTTAAACAAAATTAAACTGGTATCATTGCTTTTTTAAAAAATTAATCCAGCAGTCTATTAATTCCTTCTATTATATATATATATATATATATATATATATATATATATATATATATATATATTAAAGCCTTTGAAACGTGGATATATAGAAGAATAGGTAGAATTGTATGGAAAGAAAAGAAAACAAACGATGAAGTCTTAAAACAACTAAAAACGAAAAGAGAACTAATAAACACAATTCAAACAAGACAAATGCGATTTTTTTCATGTTAAAAGACACAACAGCCTACTAAAAGTAATCCTGGAGGGAAACATACAAGGTAAATGAAGCAGAGGCAGAACAAGACTAACATGGACGAGTAACATCAAACGATGGACAAACCAGCCTATGACAACCTGCACCATCAAAGCAAGAGACAAAGCAGAATGGCGCTCCATGGTAGCCAACCTTCGATGCGCAGATGGCACTCGATGATTTTATATATACATATATAGTGCTTGTTGATATTCTGACTACCCAGTGTTGGAATCATAAAAATATACTCAGATTAATGAGAGCATAAGTTAGCAACTGTGTTCTGCTCCAGAATAGTGTAGCCATGTGAGTGTTCACTTCATTCATTCAGCCAACCAAAGCCCTTTAAACTCATTTTTGTAGCATAGAACCATGGACGCGGTCTCTCCATCCATTCCTATTCTTGGACATTTTCTCTACTTTCTTCCAATCTAGGAAAATCTTCTTGGAGGTTACCATAACTTCTTTTACGTGTCTCCATGTATTTCTGGGTTTTCCCTGCTTCTCTGTCCCTGTAGGCTCCATAAAAGTGCATGTCTAGCTATGCTTACATCATGTTTTTTTTCTAGTGTGTCAAATCCAGCTCCAATTTGTATTCATAATCTATTGCTCGAATGGTCCTTTGCTCTGTTCTTTTCCAGACACTATTATGAGGTCTACGTTTCATTAACAACATCGTTTTTACGATAGCGGCTTGTTAAACCTCTGATCAACGGTTCAATACCAAGCCGGAGAAAAATAATTCCTCCATTTGGAAACAACCGGAAGAAAATTTGTTGTTAATGAAACGTAGACCTGATACAGAATGTGTAAATTAGCAGTAGATAATAATGATAGATTTTTCGGCCCCAAAACAACAACAAAAATAGGATTCTGGAATGTGCGAACAATGGCCGCTCCGACGAAACATGCACAGGTCGCGAGCGAGATGGACAGATACGATCTAGATATTTTAGGATTAAGCGAAATGCGCTGGCTTGGAACAGGTAGGAGATCTATTGATAATAAAATAGTAGTTTTTTCTGGAAGGGAAGATGGAAAACACCGTGAAGGAGTAGGCATAATGATGACAGACAAAGCTGCAAGAAGTTTATTAGAATGGGAACCGGTAAATAGCCGTCTGATACGAACACGATACAAAACAAAACATGGAAGACTTTCAATTATTCAATGTTATGCGCCTACTAACGAAGCTGATGATGAAGTTAAGGATGATTTTTATAACCAACTGCAACAACTTATAAACAAAATACCAAAACACGATCTTTTAATTGTAATGGGAGACTTCAACGCCAAAGTAGGACAAGATAACGCAGGAGTGGAACATGTGATGGGGAGAGAAGGCTGTAATACAACAAGTCAGAATGGAGAAAGATTAATAGAATTATGTTTAATAGAAAATTTAGTTATAGGTGGGACATTATTTCCACACAAAAATATTCACAAAACAACATGGATATCTCCTGACGATAGAACATCAAATCAAATTGACCACCTATGTATTAAACAACAATTCAGATCATCATTAATAGATGTAAGAGCTTACAGAGGTGCTGATGTTAATAGTGACCACAACCTGTGCATTGGGAAAATAAGATTAAAATTTAGAAACCAACAGAAGAGGTCAATTACACATAAAATTGATAGTCATAAACTGAAAGATGAAGCCATAAAGGAAAAGTTTAACATAGAGCTAAGTAATTGTTATTCAGCACTCGGTGAAATAGACTTAGATATCAATGAAATGTGGGACTCACAGAGCAAAATACTAATGACAGCAGCAGAAGCAAGTGCCGGACTGAAGAAAATGGAAAAACGAGCTTGGATCTCAGACACCACATGGAAATACATCAAAGAAAGAAGAGAAGCAAAGAGAGCCGTGACTAATGTAAAGACAGATCTTGGAAAGGTTCTGGCAAAAGCAACATACAAAGAATTAGACAACAAAGTGAAAAGTTCGGCAAGAAGAGATACAAGAGCTTATATAGACAACTTGGCAGAGAAAGCAGAGACAGCTGCAATTACAGGAGACAGCAGAACTCTCTATACAGTACAAAAGATGCTGACAAACACCTATACATCCAGTGGAACACCAATTCTAGACAAATATGGATTAATGCTAACAACAAGCGCAGACATAAAAGCCCGTTGGGCAGAACACTTCAAAGAAATTCTTACCGTCCACTACCTCACAGTTTAATAGATTTTGAAGCTGAAACACCAGCAGCAGAATTAGATGTAAATTTAGATGACTTCACCTTGAGTGAAATAGAAACCACCTTAAAGCTAATGACCAATAACAAGGCTGCTGGAGAGGATAAGTTAACAGCTGAGATCCTCAAGGCAATTGATAGCCATAATTTAATACATCTCCAAAAAATGTTCAACATCATTTGGAAAACAGAGAAGACGCCTCATAAATGGAAAAAAGGAATCATTGTTAAGATCCCAAAAAAGGGCAATCTTAGAGATTGTAACAACTGGAGAGGCGTGACACTTTTGTCAGTTGCCTCAAAGTTATTCTGTAAAATCATCCTAAATAGAATAAAGGATTCAATAGATACAGTAATGCGTGAAGAACAGGCTGGGTTTAGAAAAGGGAGAAGCTGTCTTGACCACATTTTCACTCTACGACTTATATTGGAGGAACATATTGAAAAGCAAAAACCTTTTGTACTTAACTTCATCGACTTCAAAAAAGCATTTGATAGTATTCATAGAGATTCTTTGTGGAAAATTCTGAAGCAATATGGTTTACCATCAAAAATCATAAATATTATCAAAGACATGTATGATGGTTACACATGTGCAGTTCGAACAGAGGAAGGACTGAGCGAATGTTTCCCAATAGAAACTGGGGTTAAACAAGGATGTATTTTATCGCCCTTGTTATTTGGAATTGTTATGGACTTCATAATGAAGAAATGCTGCACTGGTAATAAAGGCATCGAATGGATACAAGGAGACCATTTGGAGGACCTCGACTTTGCTGATGACATAGTTCTCATCAGCAGCCAGATAAAAACGATGCAGGAAAACACAAATGAACTATCATCAATAGCCAGCAAAATTGGGCTTGAGGTCAATCATGAAAAGACTAAAGTCATGAAAAGTTTAATTCCAACAAGTGACAAAATATACATGGAAAACAAACCAGTAGAAGAGATCGATCACTTTATCTATCTTGGAAGTCACATTGATCGAGAAGGGGATACGAGCAAAGAAATTAGAATCAGACTGGCTAAAGCAGCAATGTCTTTCAGAAGCCTTGAAAAGTTGTGGAAATCAAAACTCATTAGCACAAACACAAAACTTAGGCTATTCAAATCAAATGTACTATCAACCCTTACGTATGCGTGTGAAAGCTGGAAAACAACAAGAGATATAGAAACAAAGTTGAACGCATTCGAAAATAAATGTCTAAGGAAAATACTTGGTATAGAATGGAACGAATTCAAAACAAACGAGGAAATTAGAGAAATCGCCAATCAACCACTAATATCTTCAGTAATAAAGAAAAGACGATGGTCATACGTTGGACATGTGATGAGAAGAGATAATAATCGAATAGCAAAGCAAGCCCTCATATGGGAAACAACAGGTAAAAGAAAAAGAGGAAGACCCAGGGAGACACTGAGAAGAACATTGATGAGAGAGGCAAGAGCAGCAGGAATCGGCTCCCTCAATGAGATAGAACTGCTTGCACAGAACAGAGACAGATGGCGAGATTTAATAAAATATCTTTAAAAGAAAACTGCTAGAACAAAAATTCATATAGGAGAAGGTGTATCTGGTCTACGCCCTATGGGCCGGTTACGGCTCGAAAGGTCAATAGATAGATAGATAGATTATGAGGTAATTTCAGAGAATGTTGTTCCCAGGTATTTAAAGTGTGTTTCTTTTTTTATAACTTGATGCACTATAGCTATGTTTAGTGTCTTCTTTTGTCTTCCGATTCATATAACTTTTTTCATTACGTGTTTTCATGCTATTCATTTTACATTATTTTTTTCAAAGACAGTAGCTTTTGCTGTTGACGTTTGTTTATTCGAAAGCTATTAGAGACTGGTTAGTAAGTGGTTAGTGCACTTCATTTTATGCTGAGTCGTCAGGGTTTCAGTTCTTGTTTTGAATTTTAAATTGTTTCGTGGTTCATCCAGCTCTTGAACATTTTTACAATTACACATTCGAGATTTTCTATTGGAAATGTGAAACGACATAGAGTAATGCTGACCACGTCACCCATAAACGCTTATAATTATCATGAACAAAAGATATAGATAGTGGTACACTTAACATTTATTTCAGTGCAAAACAAATCGCAACCATTTATACACGGCCCCTGGTCCTGTCATTGTTTATCGACAAGCCCTCGTGCAAGAAAAAAACAATAGCTGGAAGATTAAAGATCAATAAAAACGAGATAGTTTTTACAATTGGTTTATTTTTTTGCCTTAAACTGCTAAAACACACAAGCGCATATTTAGATATAATACACTCATACACGCTTACACACACACACGAACGCATAATTATACAAACGTTCGCACGCATAGACATGCATACATACACATACAAATACACGAAGCACGTGTGTGTATGATTCTAAGTACGTCACAACTAAAACAAGTAAATCATATACTCGGTGCTAGTATCACAACCATTAGATTAATTGGCCTGTGTGTGTTCAGCAATGGCTTCGCAACTTTCAATCCCATGTGATGATATAATCTCACAAACATTCCCGTCCCTAGTAAAGCTTCTTCGATTAAATCTCTCTCTCTCTCTCTCTCTCTCTCTCTCTCTCTCTCTCTCTCTCTCTCGATTTCACTGTGTAAGTATGTATGTGTATATATGTGTGTGACATTGTGTTGTAACGATATTGTATCACGTGATTGTCATTAGCGGAACCCCGGCAACATCAGATTTACTAAACAACCCGCTATCAGAAAATAATACAGGAAAAGCCGACTAGCTAGCGTGAGGTTCTCAGCTACAGGAGATACAGAAGGCTGACGTACTCTACCTTCTACAGGCCTCTGCTCCCAAAGCTTAAAACGTCACACTAGTTTGGAGATTTCGGGATCTCCCTCTCAGCCATGCAGGTCAAAGTAAATCCATAGTTGGCTTGGCTGAGCAGACGATATGTATTTTGTATTTGTAAATGGTCGCAAAGAGCATCAAAGAATGCCTCCAAGTGGACTGTACGGAAACAATGAAATCTGACCACCGTGCACAGCTTGTGGCCAACATTTGCCGAGTTCTACTAGAATGATTCAATCTGTGAAACTCTACCTCGCTATTTTCCGTTGCCAAGCTGGTCTTGTTCTGCCTTTCCTTAGCTTTCCAACTGTACACTATATGGAATGTATAGTGTTGACTGTTTTGATCTCTCCTGAATAAGTTGCTTTATTCACTGTTTTTGATCTATCTTATATCAGTGAAGCTTCACCACTGCACTATTTGAGAAGATCTTAGTTGTCGACTCTGGCGACCTCACACGATGCTGTATGCCTGTCTGCGTTCATAGATTTTAGTCATAAGTTATCAGGGTCTGTCCGTGTTTTTGGTATGGTGAGCTCGTATCAGTGGTCGACACGGAGAGTGAGCGTCCAACATCTTATCAAGACCTCACTTCACTTTCAAATTGGGCTACACGGTAACAGTCTGCGTCAAACGGACTGTTTAACAAAATCAATGTGATCCCCGCAGTGTCCGCAGTCTGTTTGATATAGAATACCAAGTATTGTAGTAGAATACCAAGTATTGTAGTAGAATACCAAGTATTGTAGTATGTCAAAAATGGACAACATTTAACATTGCCAACAGAATCTATGATATCAAGAAAGTGACTACAATCAACCACATCACCTTCCTGGACTACAAGCTCTAGGATTGCCTCAACCCTGTTGCATGAAGATAGTTATCACTCTTCCTGGACTACAAGCTCTAGGATTGCCTCAACCCTGTTGCATGAAGATAGTTATCACTCTTCCTGGACTACAAGCTCTAGGATTGCCTCAACCCTGTTGCATGAAGATAGTTATCACTCTTCCTGGATAAAATATTCTGACAATTTTTCTCCGGCAGGTTATCTGATGACAGCTTTTGTGTTTCCTTTTTCTGCCTCTGTCCAACATTCAAGTCCAGAAGTAAATGAATTGGTCAATAATTGCGGTTCAGCTGTGTGGCTTGCGAGCAGATAAAAGCGTTTAAAGCACGCGCATCATTTACTTGTTTACTTTACTATGAGGATAACTATTTGTTGTCAACTTTTTGCAAAAAAAAAATGTATTTCTTTGATTATCCACTTCATTATGCCCTTGCTGGTTTTCCCATTTGATATTACCATGTTTCTTATGTATGTGAGTATATTTACTTCTCGTAGCTTCTAGTTATATATATTACTTACCCAAACAAAAAAGTTCAGTATGAAAAGCAAGTACTGGGTCCAGAAAAGACAAGTACAAACACGTCTAACTTTAGCTGGCTCGTCGTAATACTTCAGTGTTTCCCCGTATGCCATTATAACGTCACTTCCAGAGACGGTTGTGATTGTGTCAGATTCATCGTCCATTTTTTGCTGCTTGAGCTTGTACCTGCAGGGAAGATACAAACACAACTTTTATTATCTTATATTTGACATGTCTGTTTCTTGCTTTTTTACATTACAATCCAGGACATGTATTTTCTGTTAATGATATACTTCAATTTTCATTATAAAGTTGTGCTACCAATGCCAGACATATATGTTAGACTCAGGAATAATAACAATTCGCGCTATAGAATACATAAATAAACAACAAATAAAATGGTTTCACCACGTAATCAGACAGAAAGACCGAACCACAACACAATGAGCCATCATTGAATGCTGAAAGAACACCAGATCAAAGAACTGACCGCGAAAAGGATGGATTAATAGAATATTAGAAACACTAGGAAACATAACAACAGGAGAACCTCAGCGCTACAGTGACTCGCTAAAAGTTAAAAGTATCCAGCATTACCGCCCTTGGGAAGTGTAATGTACGGTCATCGTTTTCCTATGCACATTTTTTTTGTGCAAACGATCAGAGCAAAATTACTTTCCCCAGTTTTCTTTCTTCATAATCACGAGAAGGTAGCCATTTAATGTTTCTCTCAGTTGACTAAAGTATGTGTTTGATCTTTGATGTCCTTTTCGCTTTAAAAGCTAGCCAACCCCCTCTCCCCCCTCCCGACCTGCCTTCCCGTCTTCGTTAAGTCAAGCAGTTATTGTCGCTTAATGAATTCAGCTGCTGACTTACCACGCTCACTAATGCTGCCCATTCTTGTGCAATTAACCTTTAAAGCCCTTCACTTCCTCACTGATGCATAAAACCGTTTGTCCTTTAAATAATAAAATTCCAGATGCAGATATATCCCTCTACTGAGTGAATCGGTTAATAACATACTCATTATCGCTCTACCAAGTCAATCGGTTAATAACAAACTCATTATGGCTCTACCAAGTCAATCGGTTAGTAACATACTCATTATCGCTCTACCAAGTCAATCGGTTAGTAACATACTCATTATCGCTCTACCAAGTCAATCGGTTAGTAACATACTCATTATCGCTCTACCAAGTCAATCGGTTAATAACATACTCATTATCGCTCTACCAAGTCAATCGGTTAATAACAAACTCATTATCGCTCTACCAAGTCAATCGGTTAATAACAAACTCATTATCGCTCTACCAAGTCAATCGGTTAATAACAAAGTCATTATCGCTCTACCAAGTCAATCGGTTAGTAACACACTCATTATCGCTCTACCAAGTCAATCGGTTAATAACAAACTCATTATCGCTCTACCAAGTCAATCGGTTAATAACATACTCATTATCGCTCTACCAAGTCAATCGGTTAGTAACATACTCATTATCGCTCTACAAGTCAATCGGTTAGTAACATACTCATTATAGCTCTACCAAGTCAATCGGTTAATAACATACTCATTATCGCTCTACCAAGTCAATCGGTTAATAACAAACTCATTATCGCTCTACCAAGTCAATCGGTTAGTAACAAACTCATTATCGCTCTAACAAGTCAAACGGTTAGTAACAAACTCATTATCGCTCTACCAAGTCAATCGGTTAGTAACAAACTCATTATCGCTCTACCAAGTCAATCGGTTAATAACATACTCATTATCGCTCTACCAAGTCAATCGGTTAGTAACAAACTCATTATCGCTCTACCAAGTCAATCGGTTAATAACAAACTCATTATCGCTCTACCAAGTCAATCGGTTAATAACAAACTCATTATCGCTCTACCAAGTCAATCGGTTAGTAACATACTCATTATCGCTCTACCAAATGAATCGGTTAGTAGCATACAACTAACGAGTGAATCGTTAGTAGTATACTCATTATCGCTCTACCAAGGAATCAGTTAGTAACATATAATTAGCGAGTGAATCGTTAGTAACATACTCATTATCGCTCTACCAAGTGAATCAGTTAGTAACATATAACTAGCGAGTGAATCGTTAGTAACATACTCATTATCGCTCTACCAAGTGAATCGATAAGTGACATACAACTAACAAGTGGATCGTTAGTAACATACTCGTATATTGCTATACCTAGTGAATCAGTTAGTAACATATAACTAGCGAGTGAATCGTTAATAACATACTCATTATCGCTCTACCAAGTGAATCAGTTAGTAACATATAACTAGCGAGTGAATCGTTAGTAACATACTCATTATCGCTCTACCAAGTGAATCGATTAGTGACATACAACTAACAAGTGGATCGTTAGTAATATACTCGTATATCGCTCTACCAAGTGAATCAGTTAGTAACATATAACTAACGAGTGAATCGTTAGTAACATACTCATTATCACTCTACCAAGTGAATCGATTAGTGACATACAACTAACAAGTGGATCGTTAGTAACATACTCGTATATTGCTCTACCTAGTGAATCAGTTATATATCGGTCTACGAAGAATTTGTTAGTAACCATTAAAACCTCAGACCCCCTTGACCATTTGCTGCTGTTCACTTTTTTTGCAGTTACTTCATAACACTTCTCCTTCTTGTTATCTCTTGCTTTTCGTAAATTCCATTGAAACTTCTTTTAGTGCAAACTCCGACTTTTTAATTGTTTCGTTCCACCAGAGTTGTTCGACAAAATAGTTCTCCTCCACTCACATGTTGACGCTGTGCTGTCTTTACAATGATGTTGCTTTTATCCAGAGTCTGACAGATTTGACAATAAATTACGTATCTAATTACGTAGCCTTCACATGACTATTATAATTAACGTGTACAGGCAATTACTTTATAAGATAGTGCCTAAGACTATCTAATCCTGCTGTTCACAATCTTGTTTCGTGCACGCTTTGTGGCTAGATGCCAATGATGGCATGTGGCCACGCTGATGATCTGCACATATGATCTTAGACCTGGCAGAAAAACATAACATACATTGTCATACGGCTGAAGGATCGTTGACTACATAAGCCCGGTACTTGACTTTCTCTAATTTGAGTCCAGAGGATTGGCTTTTGCTAACACAAAGGTAGAACAGCAGTTCTACGAATAGGGCCAAGAACGTGTGAGTAGCACCAAGATCTACAGATCAGATCGGTTTTGGTCGTGTTTCGATATTCCGATTTCTTACGATGAATAATATTATATGACGGGACACAGACGGCTGTGATAACTTTCTGTGCGTTTTGGCCTTATGTCTTTTGGCGTGTGCTGAGACATCTATGATGGGGACTGCAGCTGCCTTTCTTTGTTTGGGAGATGATGTATTAATTCGAATGATTTCACTGGCAAGGGCGGTTGAGCAATTATGGATTTTAATTCGCTTGCAGTGATACCGGGACCTTCCATAACCATAACCAATGCCTACAGGACTTCCGGTCAATATGGTGCTTAGACGGCAGGAACCATTGACGCTCAGTCTGAAAAGTGTTCCTTGCTGCAGTTTCCTCATATCCCAAGTCCGGCTTGCTGTCGGAGCTATGGAATTTAGTGCTCTGTGCACACTGTGAGCTGTGTTTTTCATCCCGATAGTGTTTCGATATTCCAATTGCTTACAATGAATGATGATATTGTATGACGAAGGACAGTTCAGCTGTGTTCACTTTCGGTGCCGCTTGATCTTATGTCTTTTGTAAATGCTATGATGGAGACTGCAGCTGCCTTTCTTTGTTTGGATCCTTCAATTAGATTAGTTTTATTCCAGATGATTTTACCGTTACGGGCGGTTGAGCAATTATGGATTTTAATTCGTTTGCAGTATAAACTGGGGCCTGCGACTAACCATACAAAGAACCAAGATCTACAACAAGCTTCGCCACTTTCACTTTTCTTTGCAAAAGTGTCAAAAGTAGCAAAACAGCAACGAGCTATACCAGGACGCACGTTAAATTTCGTGTGTCCTCGCGCTCAAGATCTGGACATAATGGAAACTCGAATGTTCAAAAAACAGAATTGTTGAGACTCAGTAATGGAGGGGGTCTTTTATAGTGCGAGGAGTCTCATACACACATCGACCCACGCAAGGGCTGGTTACTATTTTTCTCTTTCAATAACACAATTGTTAAAGATTGGTCTCCATAATGCCAATTTTAATGCTTTTCTGACTTTCTTCACTTCCGTCTTGTGCCCGTTCTGGTGTCATGCCCGTTCTGGTGTCAAGGGAGATGCAAAGTTATGATTCTCACACTTTTAGCGGCTTCACTCAATGTCCGTTGATATTGTTGTAGTGTTTCTTCGATGTTGTCTCTCCATATTACTCTAGGTCTCCCCTTCCTCTTTCCCATCCCCTTCTATAATATATTTTTTGTTTGGTAAAGGATCGTATTCTTTCTAGATGGGCAAACCAGTTTGTTATTTCTGTATGTAGCTTAGGTTTGCTTCAATACCTACTATTTCTTTTGTAAAATAATGTCTAATCATGTTTTTCTCTGGTCCTTCCAGGCGCTTTTCTCAACCATTTCATCTCTTGGTAACAAGCTTTCTTTTATACTTAAGCGTAGTTGACCATATCTGGCATTGATAGCACAATGCACAAACCATTACAAATTGAAATACCTGAGAGTTATCGTTATTGTGGATCATTTTTATATGCTGGTTTGAACAGTTTATGTTGCGGCGTAGGTGAGGTCCAACGGAAATTAAAAACAATAGCGATAGCGTGGCATTAGTGGGACTACTTGTATGTTATATAATCAATTAATCATGTCTGTGGAGGATTTGGTCCGACAACACTTGCCAACTGACAGTGTCAACGGTTAGATTGTGTCCACATCAAGCAAAGTCAATTATCATAGGTTGCACTTGCGATCGTGATCATCTCAGGCAGATGTGTTTTGAGTTATATATTTGAATGAATTGATAACCTTTACTGGGGTACACAATTTTGGGTGGGTAGGGGGGAATTTGGCATTTGCAGGGATTGGAAAATATATGGAAAATAAACCCACGGTGTAAGGGAGACGCGTTAGCTCAGTGGTTAGTGAACTGGACTACAAAGGACAAGGGGTAGGGTTCGATCCCAACCGACGGCGTCCGGGTCATCCAGCCTTAAATGTGTACCGGATTTTTTCTGGGAAAGTAAAGCGGCACGGGCGTAATACCGACCACATTACCCCAAAAATCATGTGCCTAAGGTCTGTAAAATTTATGGTCACTAACACCATATTCCCTGTACGCCACTTGGCGTGAAGAAGGGGGTACTTACTTTTTTTTTTTAAAATTCACGGTGTGTGGCATTTTTTCATCATTTAACTTATTTAACTTTACCTTTAGCTTAATTAAGAAAGAAGGAAAGAAGAGAGGGAAGGAGGGAAGGAGGGAGGAATTTGTAATTACAAATTTTCAATTGTGGGGTGTAAATAAACATATATGTATGAATATATATGACATGTCGGACATGTGCTGAGAAGAGGCAACAAGAGAATTCCAAAACAGGCTCTTCTATGGGAAACATCAGGATATAGAACAAGAGGAAGACCTAAAGAGACACTAGAAATAACAATATAGTTAGCTATAAGAGAAGCAAAGTTGGCAGGCCCAGGCTTATTAGATAAGATCGAATATCTCGCGAAGAATACAGATGGGTGGTGAAAAACACTACAAGCCCTATGCGACGTCTAATGACGCGCGAAGGATCAAGAATCTATATACATATTGAAATAAAGGTTTAAACTGTTTAATCCCTTGTTGTTTAAAGAATGTCTTATACCGGCCATTTTTTCAGGTTTAAAAATAAGCACAAAAATCAAATATACATAACATTAAATAATATGCGCGGGGCCGCGAGTGTAGCTGCAGAGAACAGATAAAATAAACAAGTAATGGCATGGAGCTAACGTAATAGGAAGACAGGATCAATTACAACGTTTCTGCAGAAGTCTTCACGTGTTGTTTTCTAGCTTGGATTTGTGTGTTTAATTTGTATAGCTTGATATACCTGATGAAGGCTTTTGTCGAAACGTTGTAGTTTGCTTTCTCTTTCTATTAGTTTAACTGCTCAATACCCTGTTATATTTATTTTAGATATTTTCGGTTTGAGAATGGGAATTTGAGCGTAAATTTCCAGGACGTCGTTGCGATGTGTTCTACAAAAAGATGTTAGTTAAAATTTCATTTGCGTTAAAATGAGAGGTAGAATAATCGCTGAACAAAATAGAGCTTAACTGTTATATCTCCACAATAAAAATGGGGATTAACGCATCTGTTACCTGGGGCTGATATTCTGGATAACAGCTGTTGTTTCAGACGCTCGGTCTATGCATTGTTGTGTCTATCTGGAGTCAGTGACTGTGTCATAAACAAATAAGGACATTTAGACGCCTCGGCCTTGGAGAAATTGTGAGCATCTAATGCTGGGGTGTTGAGAATGCTGTGTCGTAAGGCATAGAACGTCGTAGCTAGCCGCAAATGACAATACAACTCATTTTACGCCCATTTAACGTTCTTGTTTATGGTGAACGTAGAGTAGTCGTCGGATACATACAGAAGAAGAAGAATGTGTAAATCCACTACCCTGGTCACTTTACAATCAATGGAAAGGTAAGTGCTGGCGGGCTTCCTTTAAAGATACACGTCGTGAGAACCTTAGAGCCTGACAAATAAATCAACTGGAGTATGTCCCCGATTGTCTCTTGGAAAACTGGACTTGAATAAGCTTAGCGTAGTACGACTCTCCAAGAAGTTACGTAGAACTGGGCTTGATTAAGGTGTAGTACGAGACTCCGAGAAGTGACGTAGAACTGGGCTTGATTAAGGTGTAGTACGAGACTTCGTGAAGTTAAGTAGAACTGGGCTTGATTAAGGTGTAGTACGAGACTCAGAGAAGTTAAGTAGAACTGGGCTTGATTAAGGTGTAGTACGAGACTTCGAGAAGTTACGTAAAACTGGGCTTGATTAAGGTGTAGTACGAGACTCAGAGAAGTGACGTAGAACTGGGCTTGATTAAGGTGTAGTACGAGACTTCGAGAAGTTAAGTAGAACTGGGCTTGATTAAGGTGTAGTACGAGACTTCGAGAAGTTAGGTAGAACTGGGCTTGATTAAGGTGTAGTACGAGACTTCGAGAAGTTACGTAGAACTGGGCTTGATTAAGCTTAGCGTAGTACGTCTCTCCGAGAAGTTACGTAGAACTGGGCTTTATGAAGGCGCAGTACGAGACCCCGAAAAGTTACGTAGAACTGGACTTGATTAAGCTTAGCGTAGTACGACTCTCCGAGAAGTTACGTAGAACTGGGTTATATGAAGGCGCAGTACGAGACCCCGAAAAGTTACGTTGAACTGGGCTTGATTAAGGTGTTGTACGAGACTCCGAGAAGTTACGTAGAACTGGGCTTGACTAAGGTGTAGTACGAGACTCCGAGAATTTACGTAGAACTGCGCTTTATGAAGGCGCAGTACGAGACTTCGAGAAGTTACGTAGAACTGGGCTTGATTAAGGTGTAGTACGAGACTTCGAGAAGTTACGTAGAACTGGGCTTGATTAAGGTGTAGTACGAGACTTCAAGAAGTTACGTAGAACTGGGCTTGATTAAGGTGTAGTACGAGACTTCGAGAAGTTACGTAGAACTGGGCTTGATTAAGGTGTAGTACGAGACTTCGAGAAGTTACGTAGAACTGGGCTTGATTAAGGTGTAGTACGAGACTTCGAGAAGTTACGTAGAACTGGGCTTGATTAAGGTGTAGTACGAGACTTCGACAAGTTACGTAGAACTGGGCTTTATGAAGGCGCAGTACGAGGCCCCGAGAAGTTACGAATAGCTGGGACACTTGCCGGATTGTGTGTACACAGTCAACTATAGATATACTAAAGCACATGAGCAGAAGATAGAACCGGAAAACCCAACCAACTAGTGTGACTTATTCTACTATAGTATCTATAGACGGATGACTTCATTCTACCCACGACGACACCTGTTCGCAAAGCTGAAAACGTCACGCTAGTTGATGGTTTTCTGGTAATTATTTCTCAACTCGCAGGCCTCGGTGAATATACAGTTGGCTGTGGTATGTGTAACCAGACTAATGGTGAAACTATCATTGTGTATATATAACCGATTATGTTAATTGTTGGAAATAAACGAGCACACGTGAGTCTGTCATACGTGCAGTAATAATATGGCTTTTGGCCTCTTGACAAACGGTTAGTAGCAGGCAATCATGATAAGTCAGTAGTTTGGTAAAAATATTATAGATAGTTATATATTATATATGGTGTCTTATGCAGGATACTGCTTTGCTGAACAGCCTCTCTTGTGGCTGAATCTACCAATGTTGGATAGACAGATCTATTCGCAGAACGAACAAGATGTATTCGTGGTGCCTGGCCTCGTCTTCTTTCTCCTGCGCCTTTTGTCCTCTGAATTTGATATCAGCATTGCCTCGAAAGTTCCTATGCCATTTTTTTTAAATTTTAGTTCTCCATGTACTACGATCTGCAGCCAGATTTTCCCAGTTTCTTTCACTGAAAGGGTATGTGCAGTACCGTAGGTTTAAAAAAAAAAAAAGAGCAAACCGTGCATCAGTATCTGTCAGAATTCATTATAGAAAGAATGCAGTTGTCAGAATTCATTATAGAAAGAATGCAGTTGTCAGAATTCATTATAGAAAGAATGCAGTTGTCAGAATTCATTATAGAAAGAATGCAGTTTGACTTCAAAAAGAAAAAACAAGCAGGACTAACATTTAAAAAATAAAAACATCAAGCAGTGCTAACTTTAAACAAAAAATAACTTGAAGTTGTAATCATCTACTCACCTCAAAACTGATTCCGATTCTATAAATTAGATAAAATATTCAACCTTCCAAGAAATCCTTCCTTCTATCAATTATTTGTAATCCAAAATAAGCATAAAACGGTTCCCACTTATGCCGACAGATAATTAAACAAATCCCGTAACAATAACTAGCAACTTTCAAATTCTTTAAAAAAAAATTGACTTTAAAACCGTGATCACCTATATTAAAATAATATTGTAACAAAATACACTTATACGTCATTCACGTTAGCACTAGAAAATGAATGTTAACACCTGGAAAAAGTAACAAAATGTATTCACAATATTTCACCTTTGTCAACACAGTTACACAACACCTGGATACCATTACTCACAGGGTAAAATCCACGTTATTCAATTAAGTGATTTATAATGCATTCCTCACTGGGGAATTCCACCTTTTACAAAAAATCTGGCTCGTTCGACTGTAAAGCAATAAAGTTTGAAGATAAAATGTACTGCTTATAAATGCTATATATGAAGTATTAATCGTTAAAGTTAAGTTATAACAGTACAACAATTCAGTCTTTAATTCTTTTTATCATTATCTCTCTACCTCCCCGAAACTGATTCTCTCTGTTAATTAATTCTACTGTTTCTCCTCCCCACGAAATACCTGTTTTTGTGACTAACTCTAGGGCAAACTATTACACACTAAAAATAGATTAGATTTTCCCCGTGCAACACGTGCTCTGTGAGCAAATCAATACCGGTGTCAACTGTCACTGGGTTGCTGGTAATATTTGAGCTGGTGAAATATTATGGGATCACAAGCTTATAACACACCGTGTAGCATTGCAACGAGAAGAGGAATGTATAATTTTGGTTAAATGTTATTCGTGTGCCTTTGTTGAGCTAGGTCCTATATGGCGCCCCGGCAGACCCCAGTAATCGGATATTACCGTTAAGATAGTTGGGTAAGGTTTACTGCTAACTCCGGACTCAACGCCTTTGAGGAATGGAAAATGTTGTCTCCAAACATAATAATGCTTAATTAACAATTTCTCCAGGTGTGTAACATTATTACTATTTTTGTTTTTAATTCATGCTATAGTTCTAATTAGGAAACATATACTTAACTTCGAATTTGGTGACATTATGTAGGTCACATTTCAAAGTCTTGTAATCGTGTCTCAACGAAAGAAATAATATCGGCTTTAAAGAGTTTTAATGGAATTTAACTACTCACTCTATTTGTCTCTACCTCTCTCTCTCTCTCTCTCTCTCTCTCTCTCCGCCACATTCTCTCCTCCCCAATTACAGATTTAAAGCCTCTTCCTCGTATTCTCTCATTCTCTCCTTGACTATGGATCTTCTCTCCTTGACTATGGATCTTCTCTCCTTGACTATGGATCACTTCTCCTTGACTATGGATCACTACTCCTTGACTATGGATCTTCTCTCCGTGACTCTATGGATCTTCTCTCCTTGACTATGGATCTTCTCTCCTTGACTCTATGGATCTTCTCTCCTTGACTATAAGATCGAAAAAGCAGTCAGTGACAGGACGCTTTGCATCATCTTGTAAGACAGCAGCGAAGCCCATCATAGAATATATGAAGAACAGCTAATGTTTTGCAGGACTGGAGATATTGAACTTTTGATTGAACCCCCTTACCTGTGAGCTAGTTGCCCTTTACAGCGTAGCTTGTCCCTGAAAGTTACATTTCCTTTTTTTTCGTTCTCTAGCTTTCACATCAGGCAAAGTCCCTAGAGACCATGAGCTGAATGTTACGTATTAATCCCCCCACCCCCACCCTGGCAACCGTGTGACCAGGGATCCCTCGCCGCATAGGCAGATAACTCCGTCTTCAGAGGTACTCATATTTCTTTTCCGTAGATGAGCAATAGACGTTTCAAGTCGCAGCTGAGACCAGGGGTGGTTGGCACAGAGAGAAACCACAAATAACCGTATAGGTACGACGTTTGAATCGGCGTCTAAGCATGCCGATTTTTTTTTCCATATGTGTTCGGCCTATCCACAAGTGTTTGAAGACTCCTGTCTAGTGTCGCCTCAAGCATCTAACTCACGAGCGAGACGCCATTCCTCACCTTCCCAGAGTGTGAACCCTGGTACCCATTTCTGCCAGCGGCTGGGTCGACCACAGGGGTATCTTTTTTTTTTCCAACCACGAGTACAAATCACACCGCCTCCAACGGGAATCGAGCACAGGTTGTCCGGACAATAGTAGCTAGCGTGGTGGTTTTCCCAACTAGGCCACCGAGGCCTCTTAATCACAATTAAAAATCCCAACTGGAGGTGAAGGCGCGCCTACCAGCACCAGAGCTGGAAGTTGTCAGCGACCCACAGCTGATGGCTTGCGCCAGGATCGGTGAACCAAAACCATCCAGACCCTGCTCCGCCTCTTCGTGGTGCCTCCAGGAACAGACTAACCTGTCTAATCTGGCCAAGCGTGCAGGGATCGAAGAGGGAAGACAACCCGGTACTCAAAAATGTCGTGCTGAAGTCGGATGTGTTGGGCCGAGAGGCGCACATATAACAGTTATACTGCAAACCACAACACAACGCAGACACGTCCACTACGTCCTTGTAAGGGCGGATGATGAAGAGGAATATTCTAGTCTACTACGATATTCTAGAATACTTTAGTCATCGGGCGAGCGCAACCAACCACCACCACCAACAAAATCCCAACTGGTGTAGCCGGGATTTTAACTCACAACCTCTCTGTCTCGGAGTCGGCGTCCTGCCTCGAGAACAACCAGTCCCTCTTCGTGTCTTTCAACTATTGAGTGGGTTTAGGGGGATGTTATGAATGCTTTTCTCATCGTCCACAAAGTAATATAAGTGAGTGTGTACAGTGCACCTAGAATCATTACGTCCCGACAGCTGTGTGACACTTGTACGCTGATTGGTGGGATGTACTCATCATTTCACGTGTCAGAAACAACCGACCCAATCAGTAGTGGTGGCACAACCCGCATTCCCCGCCTCGAGGTACCTACACAGAGGGGTCTCAGTTGCAAAGACCGCACAGCTAGGTCTCGTTGACATAAATAATAAAAAATATGAATGCAAACATAGAGAAAAGGCTGTCATAATAGTATGCACTTCGCCATCATCATCATCGAGTGTCATCTCCGCAACGAAGGTTTGCTACCATGTAGCGCCATTCTGCTCTGTCTCTTGCTTTGATGGTGCAGGTTGTCATAGTTTGACTTGTCCATCTTTTGATGTTACTCGTCTATGACAGTCTTGGTCTGCCTCTATTACCTATTTGCACATCGCCACAAATCGAGTATACCTGTGCAACGTGCTGCATATACCCATGGTGGCAGTTGTCACGTGATCTATGCGAAGTTGCTGTCAAGCTTGAGGTTAGAGAGAAACTAAAATAATAGATTTCTGCTTTACAGTGTTGGATAACACAATAAGGTAATATCCGATGTTGCGGCAAAATGTTTTCTACAACGACATGGAAACGAAAAATATAACAATGTTGCAAACCAATTTTTTAAATTTTTATCATCATTATTGAGTACCGTCTCCGCAACGAAGGTTGGCTACCATGGAGTGCCATTCTGCTCTGTCTCTTAATTTGATGGTGCAGGTTGTCATATGCTGACTTGTCCATCTTTTGATTCTACTCGTCCATGTTAGTCTTGGTCTGTCATTTTTTACCTTGTATTTTCCATTCCAATATTACTTTTAGTGCGCTGTTGTGTCTTTCAACATGCCACAAGAATCTCATTTGTCTTGTTTGAATTGTGTTTAGTAGTTCTCTTTTTATTTTTAGTTGTTTTAAGACTTGATCGTTTGTTTTCTTTTCTTTCCATCCAATTCTACCTATTCTTCTATATATCTACATTTCAAAGGCTTCAATTTTCTGTTCTGTTTTCTTGTCTAATGTCCATGTTTCTGCACTATAAAGGAATGTTGAGAAGACATAACATTTTGCTATTTACAGTTTTAGCCCTGGTGTTATTTGTTTTGATGTTAGTATATTTTTCATGACATTAAAATTACTTTTTTGCCATTCTTATTCTTTTGTTTATTTCAATTTTCCATTTTTCCATCACTGGTTATAGTATGTCCAAGGTAGTTGTAGCTCTGAACCGTCCCCAGGTCTATTCCTTCAACTTTAGTATCCACTTGTAGGCTTTGAGTATTATCTTTGTTTATGATCATAGTTTTAGTCTCTTTGATACTCTTAAAAAAATAAAAACACTAATGTAAAATGTAAGCAGATAAATGCATAAAGATCTTTAATTTCTAAATACCAGCATCACTGCCACATCATATACATCTAGCTCTGCGTCAATCAACAGTTTTTGTCATACACGTTGTTTGATTTCTATCGTCGTTGTGCATGTGTCAAGTTTACTATGATTCTACCTTTGTTATTTGCTCGCTTACCCAAACCAACAATTTACGTCAAGTCTCAGTCTGATTTTAGAACCACCCAACTCCCTACCACGTTAATATGATAAGGGACTGCTATACACATTCACTCTTTTTTACTTTCTTTCTTTCTTTTCTCTTTTCGATGTTCCTATTCTGCTCATTATATATTGCTTTTTGTTTTGTTTTACATTTTGTTATCCGAATGTCTGAACAAGCGGTTCCTGTCATACTGAGCAGGATTACCACAGCAACGACGCTTCGTTCCTCTCCTTTGTTTCTTGTTGTTTAATTAGTCTATTAGACGAGCGGATTGACTAATGGATCATCGTCATCTTAGGACTATGTATTTACTCTTGATGGTGCATGTTGTCATGGTTCACCTATCTGTCCTTTTGATGTTATCAGTCTACTGTAGTCTTGACCTCTGTTTCGTCTACCTCTACCTTCCCTTCCAAGATGAATTTTAGTAGGGTATTGTGTGCCTCTGTACATTAGTGTAGTTACATGAATAAAATAAATGACTGATGAAGCAGACAGTCAAGTATAATAGATAGTACATGAATAAAATAACTGATTGATAAAGTAGATAATCAAGTATAATAGATAGTACATGAATAAAATAAATAACTGATGAAGCAGACAGTCAAGTATAATAGATAGTACATGAATAAAATAAATAACTGATGAAGCAGACCGTCAAGTATAATAGAAAGTACATGAATAAAATAACTGATTGATTGATTACGTAGATATTCAAGTACAATAGATAGTACATGAATAAAATAAATAATTGATGAAGCAGACAGTCTAGTATAATAGATAGTACATGAATAAAATAACCGATTGATTAAGTAGATAATCAAGTATAATAGATAGTACATGAATAAAATAAATAACTGATTAAGTAGATAATCAAGTATAATAGATAGTACATGAATCAAATAAATGATTGATTAAGTAGATAATCAAGTATAATAGATAGTACATGAATAAATAAATAACTGATTAAGTAGATAATCAAGTATAATAGATAGTACATGAATCAAATAACTGATTGATTAAGTAGATAATCAAGTATAATAGATAGTACATGAATAAAATAAATAACTGATTAAGTAGATAATCAAGTATAATAGATAGTACATGAATCAAATACATGATTGATTAAGTAGATAATCAAGTATAATAGATAGTACATGAATAAAATAAATAACTGATTAAGTAGATAATCAAGTATAATAGATAGTACATGAATAAAATAACTGATTGATTAAGTAGATAATCAAGTATAATAGATAGTACATGAATAAAATAAATAACTGATTAAGTAGATAATCAAGTATAATAGATAGTACATGAATAAAATAATGACTGATTAAGTAGATAATCAAGTATAATAGATAGTACATGAATAAAATAAATGACTGATTAAGTAGATAATCAAGTATAAAAGATAGTACATGAATAAAATAACTGATTGATTAAGTAGATAATCAAGTATAATAGATAGTATATGAATAAAATAAATGACTGATTAAGTAAGCAGTCAAGTATAAAAGATAGATACTTGGACGGAAAAGGGCACTAATAAAAGTGGAACGGGTTTGAATCAACTGCAGTAGTGATTTTTTTTTCTTTTTGCTGTCAGGGGTGTAATTAAAACCTCTGACCCAAAACACCTGTTGGCCACAACACTGAGCATGCGGTCTTTATTCTCCAGTTCCCCCATCCTCCCTCGGCAGACTCTATAAATGGGATTAACGCCGTAACGACAGTTTGACATTTTTGTATCAAAGTGTATAAACACCCTATACTCAGTATCAAGAGTGTCTCTCTTCATCCCACTCTCTCATTTTTGTATCAAAGTGTATAAACACCCTATACTCAGTATCAAGAGTGTCTCTCTTCATCCCACTCTCTCATTTTTGTATCAAAGTGTATAAACACCCTATACTCAGTATCAAGATTGTCTCCTTCATCCCACTCTCTCATTTTTGTATCAAAGTGTATAAACACCCTATACTCAGTATCGAGAGTGTCTCTCTTCATCCCACTCTCTCATTTTTGTATCAAAGTGTATAAACACCCTATACTCAGTATCAAGAGTGTCTCTCTTCATCCCACTCTCTCATTTTTGTATCAAAGTGTATAAACACCCTATACTCAGTATCGAGAGTGTCTCTCTTCATCCCACTCTCTCATTTTTGTATCAAAGTGTATAAACACCCTATACTCAGTATCGAGAGTGTCTCTCTTCATCCCACTCTCTCATTTTTGTATCAAAGTGTATAAACACCCTATACTCAGTATCAAGAGTGTCTCTCTTCATCCCACTCTCTCATTTTTGTATCAAAGTGTATAAACACCCTATACTCAGTATCGAGAGTGTCTCTCTTCATCCCACTCTCTCATTTTTGTATCAAAGTGTATAAACACCCTATACTCAGTATCGAGAGTGTCTCTCTTCATCCCACTCTCTCATTTTTGTATCAAAGTGTATAAACACCCTATACTCAGTATCAAGAGTGTCTCTCTTCATCCCACTCTCTCATTTTTGTATCAAAGTGTATAAACACCCTATACTCAGTATCAAGAGTGTCTCTCTTCATCCCACTCTCTCATTTTTGTATCAAAGTGTATAAACACCCTATACTCAGTATCAAGAGTGTCTCTCTTCGTCCCACTCTCTCATTTTTGTATCAAAGTGTATAAACACCCTATACTCAGTATCAAGAGTGTCTCTCTTCATCCCACTCCCTCATTTTTGTATCAAAGTGTATAAACACCCTATACTCAGTATCAAGAGTGTCTCTCTTCATCCCACTCTCTCATTTTTGTATCAAAGTGTATAAACACCCTATACTCAGTATCAAGAGTGTCTCTCTTCATCCCACTCTCTCATTTTTGTATCAAAGTGTATAAACACCCTATACTCAGTATCAAGAGTGTCTCTCTTCATCCCACTCTCTCATTTTTGTATCAAAGTGTATAAACACCCTATACTCAGTATCAGAGTGTCTCTCTTCATCCCACTCTCTCATTTTTGTATCAAAGTGTATAAACACCCTATACTCAGTATCGAGAGTGTCTCTCTTCATCCCACTCTCTCATTTTTGTATCAAAGTGTATAAACACCCTATACTCAGTATCGAGAGTGTCTCTCTTCATCCCACTCTCTCATTTTTGTATCAAAGTGTATAAACACCCTATACTCAGTATCAAGAGTGTCTCTCTTCATCCCACTCTCTCATTTTTGTATCAAAGTGTATAAACACCCTATACTCAGTATCGAGAGTGTCTCTCTTCATCCCACTCTCTCATTTTTGTATCAAAGTGTATAAACACCCTATACTCAGTATCGAGAGTGTCTCTCTTCATCCCACTCTCTCATTTTTGTATCAAAGTGTATAAACACCCTATACTCAGTATCAAGAGTGTCTCTCTTCATCCCACTCTCTCATTTTTGTATCAAAGTGTATAAACACCCTATACTCAGTATCAAGAGTGTCTCTCTTCATCCCACTCTCTCATTTTTGTATCAAAGTGTATAAACACCCTATACTCAGTATCAAGAGTGTCTCTCTTCATCCCACTCTCTCATTTTTGTATCAAAGTGTATAAACACCCTATACTCAGTATCGAGAGTGTCTCTCTTCATCCCACTCCCTCATTTTTGTATCAAAGTGTATAAACACCCTATACTCAGTATCAAGAGTGTCTCTCTTCATCCCACTCTCTCATTTTTGTATCAAAGTGTATAAACACCCTTTACTCAGTATCAAGAGTGTCTCTCTTCATCCCACTCTCTCATTTTTGTATCAAAGTGTATAAACACCCTATACTCAGTATCAAGAGTGTCTCTCTTCATCCCACTCTCTCATTTTTGTATCAAAGTGTATAAACACCCTATACTCAGTATCAAGAGTATCTCTCTTCATCCCACTCTCTCATTTTTGTATCAAAGTGTATAAACACCCTATACTCAGTATCAAGAGTGTCTCTCTTCATCCCACTCTCTCATTTTTGTATCAAAGTGTATAAACACCCTATACTCAGTATCAAGAGTGTCTCTCTTCATCCCACTCTCTCATTTTTGTATCAAAGTGTATAAACACCCTATACTCAGTATCAATAGTGTCTCTCTTCATCCCACTCTCTCATTTTTGTATCAAAGTGTATAAACACCCTATACTCAGTATCAAGAGTGTCTCTCTTCATCCCACTCTCTCATTTTTGTATCAAAGTGTATAAACACCCTATACTCAGTATCAAGAGTGTCTCTCTTCATCCCACTCTCTCATTTTTGTATCAAAGTGTATAAACACCCTATACTCAGTATCAAGAGTGTCTCTCTTCATCCCACTCTCTCATTTTTGTATCAAAGTGTATAAACACCCTATACTCAGTATCAAGAGTGTCTCTCTTCATCCCACTCTCTCATTTGTGTATCAAAGTGTATAAACACCCTATACTCAGTATCAAGAGTGCCTCTCTTCATCCCACTCTCTCATAAACTCACATATCACTCACTAACAGACACACATGCAAATACACAAAAACACACAACGTCTCATTTGGGAAACGTAGGGGAATTTTCTATTTTCCACGGTTACTATTTCCAACGGGACTAAATGAGTCAGAAGTTTACCGTTACCCGACCGCCGACACACGCGCGCGGATCGATACATCATGTTTGGGAGAGGCGCGCGCAAACAATCAGGCAGGTAGTGAGCCAGCCAGGCGTTAGTGCGACTGTTTGTCTAGCAGCAGCCATCTGTTTGTTTAATTTGGTTGAGTGGCTGGCGTTTGGTGATCATGGCTGACACTAGCCAAATCCGTGCACATACGCTTCATGAGTAAATGATGAGAGCAAGGATAAATGAGGGAATGGTGGTCACGATATATATATATATATATATATATATATATATATATATATATATATAAGAAAGAACATAAACTTTGAAGAATGGCAGAAAAAAACAAAGACAAAAGAATGGAAGCAATGGAAGAACGATAGAAAGGAAGCAAAGAAAGAACGAAAGAACAAGAGAAGGAAGCAAAGAAAAAAAACGAATAAAACGAAGCAAAGAAAGAACGAAAGAACAGGAGAAAGGAAGCAAAGAAAAAACGAATAAAAGGAATCAAAGAAATAACAGGAGAAAGGATGCAAAGAAAGAACACGAGAAAGGAAGCAAAGAAAAAAACAAATAAAAGGAAGCAAAAAAATAACAGGATAAAGGAAGCAAAGAAAGAACACGAATAAAAGGAATCAAAGAAATAACAGGAGAAAGGAAGCAAAGAAAAAAAACGAATAAAAGGAAGCAAAGAAATAACAGGAGAAAGGAAGCAAAGAAAAAAAAACGAATAAAAGGAAGCAAAGAAATAACAGGAGAAAGGATGCAAAGAAAGAACACGAGAATGGAAGCAAAGAAGAACTAGAGAAAGGAAGCAAAGAAATAAACGATTAAAAGGAAGCAATGAAAGAACAGGATAAAGGAAGCAAAGGAAGAACAAGAGAAAGGAAGTAAAGAAAGTGTGAAAGAAAGGAAACAAAGAAAGAACGAAAGAAAGGAAGCAAAAAAAGAACAAGAGAATGGAAACAAAACAAAAAACGAGAGAAATGAAACAAAGAAAGAATGAACAAAATGAGGATTGAATAAATGAATAGGGAGCCTGTAGCCGTGTGTTACCGGGGCCTCATTATGAGGGAGGTAAAGAATAGTAGAATAGTGACACTGTGACCTTCCAGGCATATCGTAAGAGGCGACTAAGGAGGTTGATCGATGGCTTGACAAGCTGTCATTGTAAAAAGTATTGTTATGGAAACAGCGCCATATCTTTTAGAGCAGTGATCTCTGCAATATGTGCCATTTTGGCACGCAAGGTACATGTTTTTGAGATTGTGGTTCTGCCCTATGTGCCGTCTTCGGCTCGAAAGGACAATAGATAGATAGAGTATAGAATGTATAGAGACAGATAGATTAGATAAATGGATAAACTAAGAAATACCAAAATTCAACAGACAGACAGAATAATAAGTAAACATTGATTACACATTTGTAAAACCTTGCTTTTTTAAACTCCAAATACTGACTTATATTAGTGAAGCCTCGTACTTCAAATGAACCTAACTTCGAAAGTCCCAAAGTTCGAACGATGCTTCTTCTATGTTCGAACTGAGCGTAAACAAAAATAATAATAGAGTATAAAGAGTTCCGTCACGCCAAGTGGCGTATAGGGAATACGGTGTTAGTGATCATCAATTTTACAGACCTTCGACACATGATTTTTGGGGTAATGTGGTCGGTATTACGCCCGTGCTGCTTTACTTTCCCAGAAAAAATCTGGTACCCATTTAAGGCTGGGTGAACCCGGAAGCCGTCGGTTGGGATCGAACCCTACCCCTTGTCCTTTGTAGTCAAGTTCACTAACCACTGAGCTATCACGGCTTCGAACTGCGCGTGCTCAGTGAAAAAAAATGTAAACGCATTCTGTTGTGCGGCCAACCCAAAACTTGCGTTACACTTGTTTGCTTTCAGTGTTTTTTTTTTTTGTCTTCCCTGTATGTTTGATGTGTTTGGTTATACATGTAACCACAATCAATCAATTATAACATCCTGAAATAATGTGAAAGCAACCGAGCCTAAAAGGAAGATTGTAGCATCAACGAACTGAATGGAAAAAGTAGCTTATCGTGAAACATGAAAACAATGAAAGTAAATCAAAACACGCAACTAGTAATTCTAAGAGGTGGAAAACAGAGAACACATGAAGCACAATTATTTGATGTATTTATAGGAGAGTCCCCTTCTAAACAATAACCTTTCTTTTCCTCTCTATCTGCCACACGGGACATTACCACTTCTTACTTCTTCTCTTTAGGGAGCAGCGATAGCTCAGTGGTTAGTGAACTGGACTACAAAGGACAAGAGGTCGAGTTCTATCCTGATCGACGTCTTCCGGGTTCACCCAGCCTTAAATGGGTACCGGGTTTTTTTTTTTTTTAAACTGGGAAAGTAAGGAGGCACAAGCATAATACCGACCACATTGCCCCAAAAATCATGTACCGGAGGTCTAAACAAATTATGATCATTAACACCATATTCCCTAAACGCCGCTTGGCGTGACGGGGCTCTTTACTTGACTTCTTCTCTTTAGCGTTCAAGAATTGTGATCATGCGAACTTCCCCCTTTGTCCTGTACCGTAATGGAGGGGTAAGAACATCATGACACACGATGATCTGGTCGCTTCGTCAGTACTCGCATATGGAGGGGTAAGAACAACATCATGACATATGATGGTCTGCTGGCTTTGTCAATACTCGTATATGGAGGGGTAAGAACAACATCATGACACACGATGATCTGGTCGCTTCGTCAGTACTCGTATATGGAGGGGTAAGAACAACATCATGACACACGATGATCTGGTCGCTTCGTCAGTACTCGTATATGGAGGGGTAAGAACAACATCATGACACACGATGATCTGGTCGCTTCGTCAGTACTCGTATATGGAGGGGTAAGAACAACATCATGACTCACGATGATCTGGTCGCTTCGTCAGTACTCGTATATGGAGGGGTAAGAACAACATCATGACACACGATGATCTGGTCGCTTCGTCAGTACTCGTATATGGAGGGGTAAGAACAACATCATGACTCACGCTGATCTGGTCGCTTCGTCAGTACTCGTATATGGAGGGGTAAGAACAACATCATGACTCACGCTGATCTGGTCGCTTCGTCAGTACTCGTATATGGAGGGGTAAGAACAACATCATGACACACGATGATCTGGTCGCTTCGTCACTACTCGTATATGGAGGGGTAAGAACAACATTATGACACACGATGATCTGGTCGTTTGGTCAGTACTCGTATATGCGTGTATGTCCTGAGTTTTGTCCTAAACCTGCGCTGTGGCTGACACACTTCGTCTTCAGCAGCCATTAAATTACAGTCAACGCAATATTCATATAGTATTTACGTCTTTCAGTGAGCCGCGATAGCTCAGTGGTTAGTGAACTGGACTACCACGGACAAGGGGTAGGGTTCGATCCCAACCGACGGCTTCCGGGTTCACCCAGCCTTAAATGGGTACCGGATTTTTTTCTGGGAAAGTAAAGCAGCACGGGCGTAATACTGACCACATTACCCCAAAAATCATGTGCTGAAGGTCTGTAAAATATAGGGTCACTAACACCATATTTCCCTATACACCACTTGGTGTGACGGGGGTACTTTACTATTTACGTCTTTCATATTGGCCATGTTTTAATTTATTAATGACGTCACTTAATGTTCTGTCCTTATCTTAATTATTTGTTTTGATGTTTATAAAATTGATTCTGTTTAGAGTATGGGAAGGGAATATTCACTTTCCATTATAGCTAATTGGGGGGGGGGGGGGGGGGAAGAGGGGGGAAGGGGGGTATGAGAATTTATTCAGACTTCGAATAATTAAGTGTTTGAACGGTCTACTGGAACGAATTAAATTTGAAGTCTCTCTCTCTCTCTCTCTCTCTGCGATCAAGACTCAATCAGAGTAGGATTACAGATTCTCTCATGAAGGCAGCTGTCTGTTTAAGCGAATCGATTGTCCCATATAGTTTCTCTTCCAGGGAGGTGGGCGTGGACCACATTGTTCTTCTCAGGTCTGTGTACTGGGGCAATCCTATAGAACATGTTTTGTAGTCATGTTGTCCAGTGTACAGTGGCATAGACTGGTTGTACCTATTTTGAATTTGGTGAACAAGTGATTTCTCATTCTATTGTGGCTAGTGCGTAGGCGAAGTATGATGACTTGATCCATTCTTGATAGTTGGTGGTATCCGTCACTCTCGTTTTGCTTTGGGTGTTCTTGTTTCCATTTTTCATGCAACTGACCTTTGAGTATGGATTTGGCTTCATCATAACTGAGCGGATGGTTCTCTTGTGGTAATCTCCCTCCCTCTTTAGCTAATTTGCCTGCGCGTTCGTTCCCGTGTGTATTACAGTGTGATGGTATCCACTGAATGACTACTCTCTGGAAGTTATCGCATAGTTGGTCCAGGGTTGTTATCAAGTCATCTAGTTCATTGTTCTTGGGGCTTTTTAGAGTTGATAGTACTGACAGTGCATCTGTCAGAATCACCAATTTATTGTGCATGTTATTTTTGTGTTGAGTAGCCAGTGTTGCAGCATCTCTGATGGTCTCAGTTTCTGCTTTAAAGTTGTTTGAGAATTTTCCAGTAGCTATTGACTTGGTGATCTCGTCCTGATTATTCAGCGTCAAGAACACCCCCCCCCCCTCCATTTCTGGTGGCATTTGTAGCAGAGCCAACTGTGTATATGTGGGACCAAAAGTCCTGTTGGTAGGTATCGTGTATGTGTTTTTCTGCTACGTGTTTTCTTTCTGTGTCTGATTGGGTGCCTTTTTTCATGATTCCTGGTATATTTTCCTTCAGTTCTGGTATGTTATGTTTTCCATGAGGAGACATAGATAGGCCCAAGGGTTTCGATATTGTTTGGGAACTACTGGGTCTCCAGTAGTTAGTTCATTGGCAATTGCAGCGAAGTCGCTCCTCTTTAGTCGTACAATTCCGGAACCAGTTATTCTTTGGTGCATGGGGTAGCTAAGGAGCCTTCTATATTTCTCAGCTTGTTGCAATACTTTAGTGACCTGTCTGTCATCTAAGGGTTGTAAACCTGTTACTGTTTCTAGAATCTTGATAGGTGTAGATTTCATAGCACCAGTGATGATACGGGCTGCTTGGTTCTGTGTTCTGTTAATTTTGCTAAGATGTGATTTGGAAGCCATAGCCCAGGCTGTGACTCCATACTCTAGAACTGGTCTGATTCTTCCTACGTATAGTCTTTTCAAAATATTGTTGTCTGCTCCCCAGTCCGTTCCTGCCAATTTCTTCATAATATTAGTTCGTTTTCTGGCTTTTATCCTTGCTCTGTCTATCTGATTTTTCCAAGTCATTCTGCGATTCATGGTGAAGTCAAGATATGTTGGGTTTTGGTCTATAGGGAGTGTATGGTCTTTTATCTTCAAGTTTGAATAGAGTGTCTTTCTTAATATGCTGAAAATTGTATATGTAGTTTTTTTTTCGTTAATTGGTAAGAACAAGGTGTTCGTCCATTTTTCAAGTTCACCTAGGGAATCTTGCATCCTTGGTCCAGCCATCGACATACTTTCCTCGCGAGCCCATAACACCAGATCATCTGCGTATATTGCTGAGTGTATTCTGGTGGAATGTCCATTACGATGTCATTTATGAAAATTAAAAAGAGTGTTGGGGACAAGACTCCGCCTTGTTCGATAGAGATCTTCTTACTTAGTTGACCTTGTACTCTGGCCGCTTATCCTGAAGGTATTGAGAGACCCAATTGAATAAACGACACTGGATGCCAAGTCTAAAAAGCTTGTTCTTTAAACCCTCTCAAAAGCCTTCTCCATGTCGACCCACACTGCCAGTGTGTGTTTCTTTTCTTGTAGAGCATCCTCTATTTCCTGTGCAATGTAGGTGACCAGGTCTTCAGTTGATCTGTGCTGACGGAAGCCACTTTGTTGTGGTACGATTTGTTGTTTTGCCTCCAAATGCCACATAAGTCTTCTGTTAACAAGCCTTTCCATGAGTTTACTGAGGCAGCTCAGTAGGCTAATTGGTCTGTAACTACTTGGGTCTAGTGGGTCTTTTCCACGCTTGAGGATGGGCACCATAATAGCTTCTTTCCAGATTTCCGGCACATGACCTCTCTTCAGGCTAACATTTATTATCCTTAAAAACTGACTCTTGGCTTTCTGACCCAGATTTAGGAGCATTTCGTTGGAGATTCCATCTTTACCAGGGGAACTTTTGAGCTTCAATCCTTTGAGGGCAACATCTTAATTCAGTTGGGGTAAAGATGGTCGTCCGATGCTCTTCTGGTGCTAAAGGCATGTGTTTTGCATCTTGGTTTTCCCGTCTTGCAGCTTTCTGTTTGTCTATTGGAATGTTTATTCTACTAATGTTTTTGTAAGTCTCTAAAAGTAGATTTGCTGCCCTTTTGCCTGTGAGGATGTTCTGATTGTGTGCTAATGATATTGGAGGTCGGCAGTTGTTTTCGTCGCTTAGAGCTTTCGCAACTTTCCATAGTTTATGACCATTTTTGTCTAGATTAAGGCTCTCTGTTTTGTCTATGCAGCTCTGTCTTGCTTATAAATAATAATCATAATTTGAAGTATGAGGTACCACCCTAGTTCCTTATTTTTATGAGAAGCTTAGAACGTAATTAGACCCCGTCTTCAAATCATCCATACATTAACACTTGCACCAAACTGCATTGCTTTTTCTCTTTAATTTGCTAGTTGCCAGGAAGATTAAACTGACCGTTTACTAAGGAAGGAAAGCTGCATAGCTGAGTCATTGGTGCGCACGAGCTGCATAGCTGAGTCGTTGGTGTGCATGAGCTGCATAGCTGAGTCGTTGGTGCGCACGAGCTGCATAGCTGAGTCATTGGTGCGCACGAGCTGCATAGCTGAGTCATTGGTGCGCACGAGCTGCATAGCTGAGTCATTGGTGCGCACGAGCTGCATAGCTGAGTCATTGGTGCGCACGAGCTGCATAGCTGAGTCGTTGGTGCGCATGAGCTGCATAGCTGAGTCGTTGGTGCGCATGAGCTGCATAGCTGAGTCGTTGGTGCGCATGAGCTGCATAGCTGAGTCGTTGGTGTGCATGAGCTGCATAGCTGAGTCGTTGGTGTGCATGAGCTGCATAGCTGAGTCGTTGGTGTGCATGAGCTGCATAGCTGAGTCATTGGTGCGCATGAGCTGCATAGCTGAGTCGTTGGTGCGCATGAGCTGCATAGCTGAGTCGTTGGTGTGCATGAGCTGCATAGCTGAGTCGTTGGTGTGCATGAGCTGCATAGCTGAGTCGTTGGTGTGCATGAGCTGCATAGCTGAGTCATTGGTGCGCATGAGCTACATAGCTGAGTCATTGGTGCGCATGAGCTGCATAGCTGAGTCGTTGGTGCGCATGAGCTACATAGCTGAGTCGTTGGTGCGCACGAGCTGCATAGCTGAGTCATTGGTGCTCATGAGCTGCATAGCTGAGTCGTTGGTGCTCACGAGCTGCATAGCTGAGTCATTGGTGCTCATGAGCTGCATAGCTGAGTCGTTGGTGCGCACGAGCTGCATAGCTGAGTCGTTGGTGCGCATGAGCTGCATAGCTGAGTCGTTGGTGCGCATGAGCTGCATAGCTGAGTCGTTGGTGCGCATGAGCTGCATAGCTGAGTCGTTGGTGCGCATGAGCTACATAGCTGAGTCGTTGGTGCGCATGATAGTAACCATGTAACAGTATAGGTGAATGAAAGCATGGGTCAGGTAACTCAGCCGGTATCCATTTCTTAATAGCTTATAATAGTGGTGTAACAGACGCCAGTAGTTAGCGACTCGACCAATAGGTAGGGCAGCCACTGTGTGGGACTTCTTGAAGGTCAGTAAGTTCATTTCTGATGTTTCAGAAGAACTCGTTATATCGTGGAATTTTTATTTGAATTTAATAAGTTATCGTCTCATTAAGACACACAGCCAGCCAATCTTTACGTGTCTGCAACAGGATATGCATTATCTATTAAATCTCTTTGGGTATATAAGTATCACTGCCAACTAAATTTGACTGAAACATTCTTCTTGTACCTATCAACTCCCTGTGGAGCATAGGTCTTCGACAAACACTTTCCAAGCTGTTCTGTTTCTTGTATTCTTTTAAGATCATTCCATGTCTTCCCAATCATCTTCGTCTCTGCCTCCACAAAGAATATGTTGGTCTTCCTTTTTGTTACTTTCCTTGAAAATTCCCACCAAAAAAGGACCTGTCCTGTAATACTCTCAGTTGGCTTCCACAGTGTGTGTCCTATCCAATGCCAGTGTCTTTGCTGTATCTCTTTATCCATTGGCATTTGACTGGTACTTTCCCTAATTCTATATTAGTGATTTTGTCCTTCCATTTCTATCCTTTTATTTTGTGCAAGGATCCATTAATGAAAGAAAGTCTGTATCTTCGTGATTGTCATTTTGTTGTTCTCCATGTTTCACAACCATATAACAGGACTGATTAAATATTGAAGTAGAAAACTTGCATTTTTGTATTGAACCTAATTTCTTTGGATTTCCATGTTTCCTAGTGCGGCTCCTTTCACTTTTTGTATCCATATATGTCTATCATTCTCTGTGTAGAAACGAAAGAGAAACTGCACAGCAAAACGGGCCAAGGTTACCAGACTAGACAGTGTGGGTGTAAGGAAAAGAAGTATTAGAAAAGACGTTTCCTGGTATACAAAAAGACATGCACAGACCATCAGAAGTAGAAAGTCCACAAATGGACGGGTGTATAGACCCAGAAAGTGTAATCTGTGATGTGTTTAATAATTCTAGGAGTATTTGAGTCCAGCGGTTATCGAAACCATACGGTTGTATTGTTATTGACTTTAACCTACTATTGATATATCATCCATTTTAATTTATTATGTGTTAATATAACTTGAGACTACAGGACTGTGATAAAAGTACATAAGAAATATGTTTTCATGTTATTGGAAAAAAATAATTTCAAATAAGTTTAGAAGCACTACTGTAAAGAGTAATGTTGACAGTAAATTGTAAATGAGGACATGATACTCTTGAGGGTTTTATACTCTTGATGCTGCTTCATATCTTTAATTTGTATTTGATTGATAATTCTATCACTTCGATTATATAATGTCTCTCTTACTTCATGTAGGTCGTCTCATTCTTTCTTTAACACATTCTTGATTAGCAACAAATGCCTGAGGTGTTCAGTAACATGAAAACATATTTATTGATGTACTTTTTTTTACAGCCCTGTAGTCACAAGTTACACAAGACAAGAACGTGAATAGTTACTGGAACAATTAGCAAAAATGAGAAGCAAAAGCAATATTTAAATTCAAGGCAAGTGATTAATGAAGAGTTTGGTGAGGATGTTATTTGTGTGCACTGTAAGAGGAAGATGCCTCCAAACTTCATTGGTTTCTTCAATGACAGTATGTAGAAAAAAAACAATCAATGAATATTGTATATATACTATATATAAATGTTTTAATAAAGAATAGTGACAATGTGACCTTCCAGGCATGTCGTAAGAGGCGACTAAGGAGGTTGATCGATGGCTTGACAAGCTGTCATTGTAAAAAGTATTGTTATGGAAACAGCGCCATATATTTTAGAGCAGTGATCTCTGCAATATGTGCCACTTTGGCACGCAAGGTTTCTGCTTTTGAGATTGTGGTTCTGCCCTGTGTGCCGTCTTCGGCTCAAAAGGACAATAGATAGATATATGTATCATCACCATTATGCTGCAAATAAACAGGACAAATCAGAAACAAGTGCAACATGTCTACTTGGGCACAATAATAACATCAGATGGAAGATGCACCACAGAAATAAAAAGCAGAATAGCTCAAGCCAAAATAGCATTTCAGAAAATGAAAAATATCTTATGCAACAAATCTATATCAATAGAAATGAGAAAGAGAATTCACTGGTGCTATATAGAACCAATTCTGATCTATGGAAGCGAATCATGGACAGTAGACAAACAAATGAAAAGATGATTAGAGGCCACAGAGATGGGATTTCTCAGAAGAATGTTGAAAGTTCCCTGGACAGCTAAAAAGACCAGTGAGGAAGTTCTCAAAGAGGCCAACACAAAAAGGGAGCTCCTAAAAAACATCAGAAAGAAACAATCAACATTGTTTAGGCACTTCATGAAAAGAGGAAAGTTGGAATACTTGGTTACAACTGGCAAAATAAAAGGAAAGAGAGATTGCGGACGACAAAGAGAGAAAATACTGGATAGCTTGTTGTCATGGCATGAAAAACAGTCAACAGAACTGATATGATGCACTGTGGATAGAAGATTGTGGAAGGACACGATCGCCTACGCCAACCGGTATGGCACATGATGACTAATACAGAGATAAGAGAAATTACCATGCAACCATTGATCTCATCTACTATTAGGAAGAGAAGATGGATGTATGTTGGAAGTATGTCGAACATGTGTTGAGAAAAGACAATGAGAGAATCCCAAAACAGGCTCTTCTATGGGAAACATCAGGATACAGAAAAAGAGGATGACCTAGAGAGACACTAAAAAGAACATTTATAAGAGAAGCAAAGTTGGCAGGCATTAGGTAGACTCATTAGATAAAATCGAACAGAATATGGATGGCAAAAAACACTATGAGCCCTATGCAACGTCTAGTGACGCTTCATGGAAGGGTAAAGGTCAAGATACATATACTTGCTTATAATATATATATTAGATAACATGTTGGTGATGCACCATGAGGTCTGGAAGCATTGTTACACAAGAAATGAATTAAAATAAATAATGCTGTATGTGCACCCTTTCGATATATATATATAAAGTTGTTTATCATGTTAATTAACATCTTATGATCCCTTTTGTAAAAGGCTGCACATGCTGCATTATTTTAGACCATTTCTGGAATAACATCGCTTCCACACTTTCTTACAGTGAGACACCAGCGTGTTATCTACTGGCAATCATTGACAACTGACCATGGCAGAACAAAGTGACATGTTTTAGATTTTTTTTGCTGTACATTACACCTTTTGAATGTGTTTGTGTGTGTGTGTATATATATATATATATATATATATATATATATATATATATATATATATATATATATATATATATATATATTGTTTTTGTTTGCTCCCTGTATTTTATATCAAAACTGAGTAGTTAATTGCTGAACAAATTAAAAGGAATATATGAAAACACATAATCCATAAGTAATTGAAGGAACATATTTATAAACATGTTTTCCTGATAATAATATGTGGCTATTACCAAGAATTATGGCTATCACAGTTTTCACAAATAAACCAAATAACTTAGAAACAATCAATAATAAACATGTGAAAATTGATGCAAAATGTTCAATATACAAAAGTATTTTTTTTTCCAAAACTTGTACAGCCATTGTCAAACATGGGCATGGCGAGAGTCTAAAGATGACAATGACTGAATTCCATGGCCTTAGTATAGGATAAGAATGTGACAAGAAAAGATAAATCAGATAAAAAAGAAAGTGTATGTTTCACAAAAATGTTGAGCTACCTCCAAGAGACTCTGGTATAGACTGGCACCACAGAAGTTGGGGTATTCACATATCTGCTCTGCTGCCCACTCCAACAAACCACTGAAGTGTTTGTATACTCCTGTGCCTTCCTTGAACATATTGTATTCATGTCTCTGAGGAAGCTTTCCCACTTTAACCCTTCGTGTCATTATGTTCACCATTCCGCTGACATGTGAGCTATCCTCAGTTTCACTGTTGCCTTCCTATGACAGGTTTTCTTTTAACCCCTCGCCATGTCATACATGTCCATTTTCAGTCTCTTGCATTATGGTAGACTCGTAGACTCACCAACCTGTTGGCTATCATTACCACAAACTCCCGAGTGCCCAGGGCGATATATCCAGGATAGGCAGTTAACATGAGACATGTTGAGCAGGTGCACCCACTTCCTGTGCTGTGTGTCGTCTACAAATGTACTTTCAGAAACAGCAGAATCTTCATCTTGACATCAAATATTTCAACCAATAAGCAGCATTTTACAACATGCATGAAAGGGAATTACTTTTTTTTAAAGAATGTTAAAAAAAAAAAAAAAAATTGTCATAGAAAATATGGTGCACAAAAATGGTGTTAGAATGTCCATTAGACATGCCATACAATGAGGATGATGGATGCTTTTTTAAAATCACTGACATAACAGAATAAAAAAATTTAGAGACCAAAAAAAAAAGCTTGAAAAATCTATC